>VZSC01019036.1:0-82202 GCA_013398225.1 Steatornis caripensis
TTATGCGTGATGGAGCCCTGCTTTCCTGGACATGGTTGAAGACCTGCCTGCCAAAGGGAAGAAGTGAATTAATTTCTTGTTTTGCTTTGCTTGCATGGCTTTTGCTTTACCTATTAAACTGTCTTGATCTCAGCCCATGAGCCTTCTCACATTTACCCTTCAGATTCTCTCCCCCATCCCACAGTGGGGGAGCGAGTAAGTGGCTGCGTGGGGCTGGGTTGCCAGCTGGGGTTAAACCACGACAGCCTGAGTGTGCTTGCATATCAAAACTCAATAGTTTAGTATAAATCTACAAACAGTCACCATACAGTCTTCTAAGACTGGTTGTGCTGCTTTTTCTACTTTAGTTTTTAGTACTATTTAATGCAATGACACCCACTGTTGTAAGTTTGCATATATGAAGGCCTTTGCTGCAGAGATTCATTATGTATGGAGGGGCATGGGTCTTCATTTATCATGGTGAAGCAAGTCAAATGAATCAGTACGTAGTTAAGTGTTTCATAATAGAGTTTATGTTAGGCAGGACAAACTCTGTGTTGGCTGAATTTTGTTAGGCTAAAGCCTTATAAACATTATTGCATAAATATTGCCTTTGATCACTTAACCGGCTAATAACATTATTTTGGTTTTGTGGAGCAGTTCAATTAACTGGAAGAACACTGTGGTCCAAGGAAGGCTATAATTTCTCTTCCGCTGATTTTTACCACTCTTTTTTGTAACAGGTAGTAGTATGACAATTTTCTATTGCAGTACTTGAAAAGGCACAGAGACCAGACAACATGCATTCTTAGGGGATCCTTGTCTTCTCTGCCAGAGCCCTTAAGATTCAAGCCGTTCCTGGTTTTATTTGTCTCAGCCTTGAAATCTTCAGTTTCCAGTGTAGGAGCAGGGTATGGAAGTAACTAAGCAGTTTGATTTTTAAGATACTGGCCCCCTTTGTGTTGGCTGATCTGTATCACTTGACTTTGGCTGTATCATAGCAATAAAAAAATAGAGGGCATGATTCAATTCACATTTGTGCCCCTGCAAGAGGTAGCCAAAGTAAACAGAGTTAGACTGATGTAAGACTCAGATCTATTTTGGACTCCAGTTATAATGCTAGGATTAGACCATGACTCTTTATTTCCTCACAAAGAAGACTGGAAATTAAGAATGTTGGCCGGGTCTTTTTCCTCCCAGGGAGTGTATTTAACCACTGGGGGAATACTGGCAGGGCAGGAAAGGGTCTGACAGTTACAGTCATCCACAGGGTCACTCTCAGGCAGTGATCACTGAGCCATTGAGTAACTCAGGATGGCAAGGACTCCGGACGTCCTCTAGTCCCGTAATTCACTTGCAGAAAAGCAAAACTCATTTCGGTTGTACTGATCTAGTAAATGCTGCCATCCAATGTTGATACAAAACAAAGAAGTATTTAAAAGAGTTATTATTTTAAAGGAAAGGTTTATTTTAATGCTGTCATTTTAATCCAAATTATTGATAATTTGTAAGTAAATTTTCTCTGAAAAATGTATATGTGGGTATAAAAATATGTACTAACAAATCATGGTGACACAGTTGAAAAAGTTAAAAACAGAAGCAAATTCAAAGCAGGACAAACACTTAATTATTTAAATTCCTAGATGACTGTAGATGATTGTGGTAACACCACAGTCTGTAAAAGGAAGACATCCCTGCGTTTTCTAATTTTTAAAGTTATGCACGCATAATTACTGTATTATGAAACATAATTATGGTACCCTCAGGATTTTTCCACAGTCTTTAGAAGAGATCTGACAAGGAAATGATGAAGTGCAGGAAATAATACAATAAAACAATTTGCATTAGTGTTATCTCACAATAAATACAAAACTATTAAAATATGATTGTAATACTCGTAACAAATTATTTTACAAAGTGCTCCTTAAGACTGTATGTAATAACATTGTAATAAACAAATTTCTTCCTCTTTGGGGAAATGGTCCTCTAAAGACTGGGAAATTTTACTTTTCATAAAGCTATCTAGTATAACACCAAATGTTGTTTCTTGGAAATGGTTGTTTCAAAGATCATCCTTTTCGTATATAAAGTTAGGAGTGTTTATTTTCATGTACGTCTCTTAGGTTATCTACACTGAATTTCCTCTGCCATTTTTTCATCCTGACACCTAAGTCCATAACGTGTCCCTGCACGTCTCTATAGTGCCAGTTGTCTGTGCTACCTTAGTGTAATCAGCAGACTTTTTAACCTCATTATTTATCTCCATGATTGTGTCATTATCATTGAGTCATATATGCAACCCATTACAAAAAGATATGTGGGGGATGATACAATACGTACATGTTTAAGGACCTGTATAGGAAGAAAATAGAACCATGGCCAACATCTGCAAAAGTGGTGTTCACACTGATGGATTTGGGGATTAGAAAACTCCTCTCTCTCTCTCTCTCTCTCTCTTTCCCTTCTCCTGTCCTAGTGTGAAGCTGCACTGGGTCATCTGGATCGAGCTGGCTTTGTATAAACTAAATCGCAGTGTGGATCCAGAATTAAAGAGATGAGGGACACATGCATACAGGTGTGGTTCTTGGCTGCAACTGAACATAATTGCCCATGCTAAGCTGGTCTGCATGAGATCTTTGAGAGGAAGGCTGTGCTTGAACCTCTTATGGTCCATGTACTTCTGCAATGAGTGCTGAGTGTCCACAAGCAGATGCTGTAGCCTAAGAGCCAGGTCTTCCTCTTGAGTTCTTCAGCCATTAAGGCCACAGTGGATATAAGGAAGGGACTTTTTATTACCTGCAGCAGTCTCAAAGGTTGGTGAGCAAGTGCACATCCATGGTGTGATGCAGGAGCTCAGATTTACAGGGTGTCTTCAGGTGGGTAATGATATTGGAGTTGAAGAAAGACAGGAAGAGGAGATCTTGGGGTGTGCACAGGGTGTACTAGGGACATCATTTGATCCAGTGGACTGCCCTTGACAGCTAGAAGACGTGCATTGATAAGATGGGGAGAACCATCCAACATCATCTTCTCTCTGCACCACACAACCCCCATAGATGGGGGATTATGGCTTATTCATGAGAGGGCTCCTCACTATGTTTCATTAAAAATCACTTCTGTTGCCAAGACTGATGATGGCTGGTCAGAGCACATACCTTTGGGTTCCTTTGCATATGCCATCTTCCAAAATACTGTTGTTAGTGGTGTAGATACTGTGTGAGTTCATTCAGAAAGCATGTTGGGATCTACAGTGCTGAACAAGTACCTCGTTATCAATAGGGAAAAACACAGGCTTGCTCCCACAAGCTTGCACCCATTCTTGCCTTAATCCATCAGAGATTGTAAACACGTGATTATTTTAAAGAGTACAAGGTACTTTTGTATTTTAGTGGGACTACTCACATGCTTCCCATTTAGTGTAGCTTTAATTGCTTTGCTGAATCAGGGACTGAACCCATAATGCTCAAGGATTTTTCCATTGTTGGTTAGTTGCCCCAGATGTGACAATATCAATTATTGTGCAGTTAAAGGAGAACATCCTCTTTGTTCAACAGTTCAAACTGAAGCATAAGGTGACCTGCAGGTGGGTCCATGGTTTGAGAAGTGTGTTATTTTGGCAGTCCGGTGTGTCACCATCTAACAATGACACCTTTCACCTTCAAAACATGGGGACATGGCCAAATTACCAGCTGAGCACAGATCAGGTCTGAGCCACCATCCTTGTCCTGCTGAAAAGATTACTTCATCTTCTAAGAGTGTCATGCAAGCTGCTTTAACTATGAGCTAATTTAAATTTCTTGTGCTTTGGCTAAGATTAGTTCATATAGTGACATTTAAATTTCATTTGCTCGCAGTAATTTTGTTGTGCAGAATGTTGCAGATAACAGAAATGGCAGATTATGTAAATAGCTGTTTATAAACAGCAGTTTTCTTCAATCCATTGTTCTAACATCCTACCCAAATTGCCTCGTACATGTTCTTCATTTTAAATACGTGTGTCTGTGACCGGACACTTTGCTTCAACAAACATTTTTAAGTTTCCTCCATCTCCCGAAAAGTACGTCAGTTAAATTAAGAATACTGTTGAAAGCCAGTTATTTCATCAAACAACAATAACAACAAAAATTCCTGTGCAAAGGGCAAAATATATAAACCAGCCATCTGCTACAAGTAGCAACAACACTGAAGAGTGTAAGAAAGAAATTCTAGATTGCTAGACATTTCCCAGAAAGCCATATGCATTTTTTTTCATTACTATATTTGGAAGACTTTTCTAATTATGACAGTGAAAGCTTGAGAGAGAGAGTTAAGCTGAATATTCATACAAGTCCTAGTGCTATACTCTGCATCTTTCCACATGTCCCTGGTTCCTGTAAGGACAGTGCCGTCACATAGGTAAGCAGTGCTGTTCAGCAGAGGCTTTGTTGGAGTGGGGAAAGCATTTGCTGCCAAGGACAGGGCTTTGCAAATCCTACTTAAAGAATAACCTGTGGAGGGATTGCTAAGTGTGGTTTCTGTTTCACTACAAAAATTCAAAATGAAAAATTAAAAAAAAGAAAGACAGAAAAGGCAAGTGGATGGGTTTGCTGAAAAGAGATGACATGAGCTGAAAGCCAAACAGAAATCTTTAGTGCTAAATGTCAGAGGGAAAACATGAAGCAAAGAAGCACTTCCAGTTGTACTCACTAAGAGCAGATAAGAGATTGAATTAAGTCTTGCTTCTCCAGTGGTGCTGAGGGCAGCTTAAGCTGATGTGACTTATGGGAATGCTTGGTGGATGCCTCCCAGCAGCAGCAGGTCACGTCAGCCCTGCCAGGCACGAAGGCTGCTTTCCTCCAAGAGATGCACTCACATTTGTGCCAGCAGGTTGTCCATTTACCTGGGCTTTTACAAAACTCTCCATTCTCTGTATTACTCCTCTCCGTGTCTTCCCTTTCCAGACTGGTGAGTGATTTTCAGAAATGCCAAGATTCGTACAAGAATCAGAAGGCAATAATTTTAATGTGACTGGAATGCTGCTGGCCTCCTTGAGGTCAATTGATTATATTCAACTTGATTTTGGTTTCTCTGGATCAGGTCTTTGAATGCCTGACCTAGAGAAATCCAAATGAAAAAGTTTTGAATGGTCCAGAGAAGTAGCTGAAAAGTGAATGGGAAAAGTTTGTCATAAATGATATAAAATACATATTATATAACTAAATGACATGAAAAAAAAGCCAAGGTTGCATGAAGGGTGAATGTACAATTACAATAAAGTAATTTAAACCCAGTGCTCATTGATGAATGTATATATATATATGCACAGAAAAGAAACTTTTTAACTACATAATGGTTATTAGTAACTATTATTAAGGTACTCCTATAAGTATTTGTCATAATCAGCTTTCAATACGATTTATTAATAGTGATTATCTTAAAAATTAGTGTAACATCAACACATGCTTATTCATTTTGTCAATATAACCACTATGTGCTTTTGTTATATCTCAGATATAAATACATAAGTTCCTAGCACATTTTATCAAATTTTGCATAACTACTATTTTAAGTATGTTCTTTTATATTTATGTTTGAGGTAATAGAATTGTACAAGGACCATTTAATGGCAGACGAAGGAAAACAAAATTCAGCTATGCATAAAACTGTAAAGCTGTATTGTACAGCTATATACATAAGAGAGGCCAGCTGGGGTGTCATCATATTTTTTTTGGGAAAAAAAAAGAACAAAAGGCTAGGTTGTCATCTGTAAACTGTGACTATCCACTTAACATGGATCTGAAAAGCATGACTAAAGAAGAAAGCATGACTATGAAGAGAGAGGGATGGAAAGAGTTAGATTGAGAGGCATTCAGTTTTATCTGAGATTCATTAAGATAAGGATATGGATGGAGTACACTTCACAGAGGAGAGCATTTCAACAGCGGCACTAGAAGCTTCCTCCATTTTGCATTTATTAGCATGGTATCTGGCTTCTAGCATCGCAACCGTGAGTCATGCCTGCTCTAAAGCCTTGATAGCCCTGCGGAATGTATCGGTCAAATCCTAGGGCAGCATATGCTCTCAGTGTAAATCTCGGAAGCTGTTCGGACACTGCAGTTATTGCAGGCAAAGCATCGGGAGAGGTTGCCAGCCCCATGGTCTGCCCCTCGCGTGTGGGATAAACACACAGATAAACACAC
Source organism: Steatornis caripensis (assembly GCA_013398225.1). Lineage (NCBI taxonomy): Eukaryota > Metazoa > Chordata > Aves > Caprimulgiformes > Steatornithidae > Steatornis > Steatornis caripensis. The sequence goes on from VZSC01019036.1 coordinate 6,159, forward strand.
TGTGCCACACACAGTTTCTGGTCTTCACCTCCCTGGCGAGGAAGAGGGATGGTCTTCCTGCCTCAGATTGGTTAGAAGCTTTAATCAGGTAGATACAAGAAAGAGGAGAGGATAGTACTTTTTAATAAAAAATCTGGTCAATCAGATCACAAAGTGGGTCAGCAAGGATTAGTGAAAAGGCACCGTGCAGTAAGTGGGATCTTCTTCCTCTTTCTTCCATCAAGAAAGGAGGAGATGCAAGGATGTCTTAGACGCTGGTGGTTCTCAGCTGCTGAAATGTGTCTTGAGGGACTGAATAGAGGGATGAAATCCCTGAAGAAGAAGGTTTTATGAGTGGTAGCTGGTGACAAAGGAAAAAGATACATTTTGGGGAGAAACTGAAGGCTCATGTGCTGTGCCTGCAGCTTTTGTGCTGCCCACTATCTGGACTGCCCCACGTCACTGGAAGGACAATGTGCATCCCATTTTGAAGAGGAACATGTAAGCAGGTGCGTCTAACTGCTATGAACGTTTTTAGAGCAACTAAAGGAGGTAAACCAGTGACAGGTGTGACTGGGAGGCTACTTCATGATTATTGAAATTGTCAACTAATTTCCATTATGGCCAAAAGTTGTCTTCGACTTCGAGCTATTCTTAGGATAATAATTAGCTGCCAGTTTTGATCTCGCAGGCCCCCGCTCTGCTAATAATCACTTTATGCTGCTTTTGGCTAGGATAGAGTTAATTTTCTTCATAGTGGCTGGTATGGGGCTATGTTTAGATTTCTGCTGAGGACAGTGTTGATAACACAGAGCTGTTTTCATTATTGCTGAGCAGTGCTTACACAGAGCCCAGACCTTTTCTGCTCCTCACCCCACCAGCGAGGAGGCTGGCGGTGCACAAGAAGTTGTGAGGGGACACAGCCGGGACAGGTGACCCCAACTCACCAAAGGGGTATTCCATACCATATGGCATTGTGCTCAGCACATAAAACCGGGGGAAGAAGAGCGCGGCGGTGGGGAATGACGTTCAGAGTGATGGCGTTTGTCTTCCCAAGTAACCATTAAGCGTGATGCAGCCCTGCTTTCCTGGGGATGCCTGAACACCTGCCTGCCCATGGGAAGTAGTGAATGAATTCCCTGTTTTGTTTGCCTGTGCACACAGCTTTTGCTTTACTTATTAAACAGTGTTTAGCTCAACCCACAAGTTTTCTTACCTTTACCCTTCTTATACTCTCCTCCATCCCACCTGGTGGAAGTGAGCAAGCGCCTGTGTGGGGCTCGGTTGCCAGCTGGGGTTAAACCACAACACACTTCCAAGAACATACTTACCTTTAACTTCAGAAAGATATAGAGTTCATGATGAATTCTACTCATTTAAATAAATTTCACCCATGATACTATTTCCTGTTTCCATTTTCAGAAAATTGGAAAGCAAAGTTCAAAAAATGTTAAAAAATAGTCGGAGATAATTTAACTATCATAATTTATTTTAAAAAAATTTCAGAACATGTCTAGTCTGGGATATTGTGTGTAAATTGCATAATATTTTCTCTTTTTTGATAGAAAGTAGAAGAAGAAAAGGACTGAAGTTGAAAGCTCTACTCAATACTAGAAGGATATAGAAATGTTGTATTCGGTACTAACTTCTGAAAGGCTCTCAACAATCTACATTCAGTCTTGAGATTTTGTCAGACTGTTAAATAATTAATTACATATATATGCTTTTAAAAGTACTTTTGCAATCAAAACCTCTGTAGCTCCATTCAGACATACCTATTGTCCCTTCAAAATTTGTTTATCTTTCCTGCCTGAGGTTAAGTACAGAATTGGATCCAGCTTTTCTGAAACAGTGCAGAAGTTCTCTTTTCCAGCTTATCTGAAAACTTCTTTAATCTTCCTCTCCCTTCCCTTCCCTCCCAAATGTCTTTCAGAGAGGGTTGTTTTCTTTTTTTTTTTCCATCTTCTCGACATGATGAGGACACAAAAGCTCAATTTGGGAACCTAAATTAGAAGCTGGTAGTCTTGGTGTCTCACCAAGAGAAAACAGCAGACAACTCCAGAGGGTAATTCAAATCTCTATATAAAGCTGTAAATTAGTTGGTTAACCTAATTAGTTAACCTAAATGTGAGTTTGGTTCTATAAGTACCCTGTTAACTCCCTGACCTGTGGCTGAATATGATATTCTACGAAGACCTATGGAGCAAACTTTCAACTATTCTTTTGGATGCTCATAATTTACAGTTTATAGGCAGGTTTCTGTTCATGCTGTGCACAATTGGAGTTATATGAAAAATAACTAGAAGCATAATGAAATTTAAGACATTAAAACTTCCTTTTGCTCAGAATTAGAATGAGTAGAATCTTTAAATATTACCACTAATTTCTTTTCTGTTGTCTGCATCACTTTATCCGATTTGCTTTCACCAAAACAGAGTTTTCTCGTTCATTAAGTCTATTGCTATGTTATTATTTAATGAAAAGATGAAATTTGGTCTGGAGTATCAGAGTACTTACAAAGTAGAATTGGTCATTAGGGAAATAATTGTCCTGATAATTTGCAACACTTTTATATTCTATGTACATCACTAACTTAACTAAGCTTGGTCAGCTTTATTCAGCAAGTTAGATGTTTTCAACAGCAGAGAGACACAGTGATCAAGTACAGTAACCACTCAACTTAGAAGAGCCAGTAATTTTTGCGCTGAATCAATTATTTTCCATTTAAGCTACACTGTGCCTTTTGGGAAGATAATTCTCATGTAAAGACTTCAAATAAAGGAATATCCACTACAATACCTTCACATGCTGTATCACTGGTTAAACAGAAAGTCTTTCTCACGACAATGTTTTTTATTTGCCAAACTGGAATGCATCTTGTCCCTCAGAAAGTGTAATTTAATGGTTACTGGGGGAAATCTGCATTTCCTTTCGGTTGATTGTGTATACTTTATTTCCAAAGTTAGACTTACTTAAAAAACCCCCACATATATAGTATGCAATTCCAACCAATTGCCAGCCATTGCTATTCTATTTAATTCTGACACTATTTAAGCGAACCTGTCACTCCTACACTGTATTATTGTAATAGACCCCCAGCATGAGGCTGGCAGACGTGTCAGTTCCCAAGATGGAGTAGTGTCACGAGTTTTAGTAAAAAGAAAGAAATTAAAGGAGAAGTTACGCGAGAGTTTGAGGCCAATGTTAATTAGCTGTATAGACCTATAACAATTTTTTCAGAATCAAAAACTCTTTCAAAGCAGTAAATTGTCCCTAGAGCAGCCTGAGCTCTGATCCCACTCTCCCGTTCCGCGCTAACATTGGACAGCTTCCCACCGCTGCAGGTGGGACGAGGAAGGGTGTTCTGTCCCCCTGTGCCTGGTGAACTGGTGTTTTTCAGCAGATTATGAAACTACAGCGTAAGTGCCTCCTACTGATAAGGCACCATGGCTCCCGGTTAACCTCTAAGCACGTGGCCCAAGACCAGTCATTGGGATGCACGTCACCTACACAGCCCCATTATCTGCAGCGGATGTTGCAAGTCACAATGTGTTAGGTAGGCAAAAAAGCAGTAGTCATCCTTGATGACTATTAGGAATAATTGCCGACTTTTCTCATTCTTTCTGTGCACAGGGTGCTAAGCTACCTATTCTTTCAAGTAACCCCTAAAGAAATGACACGGTGTCAATGTCTTGCCTGTGAAGCAAAACAGCAGTTTCTATGCCCAGTCCATCTTATTTCTGGAACTCAAGCTCTATTCTTTCCAGCACAAGTTTCACTAAACATGCATTTTCTGCTAGTTGAATTCAGTGATGAATCTCACTGATGCACAAGATAATATGAACTTTTATCCCTTCTAGTTTATCTATATGGTCTATCAGGCTGCCTATAAAAGCTATTTGCTTGTATGCTTCCTGTCACTACAGTGTTGTCAGTAGAAAAGTTGAGGGCAGAATTTCTTTTATTTTGGGAACTTAACCAACATAGGATAATGCAGAAGTCATGCTAAAATCCCGCTGATGTTCTCTGAAATGTGCTGGTGCTTTATTGCTGACTAAAGGAATGATAATTTTCTCCTGTCCCCTGAGTAAGCAGATGGGACTCTGAATACTGAAAGGAATGGATTACTTTGATTTAAAAGAGACTTTAGTGAATAAAAAGGTATTACAACACAGATTCATGGAGCTCCAAGCTGAAAGGAGAGGGAGAATGTGTTTGTTATATGAGTATTTCTGAGTTATACGATCCCTTAGGCAGTGCTAATAGGGAGGATAACGGGCAGAGCTCCCTTTTGTGCATCCCTTCCAGAACAAGAAATGCAATGGCAACACAGCACCTCTCTCGTGGCAAAGCCTTGGTGGTGGTCACACAGTTAAGGAGAGAAATGCTGTTTGCAACACTGAGTTATCTCATGTAGTTTAACCTCATGGTATCTGCTTGTGTGGATGTTTTATTACAACTGTTAAGACTACGGTAACTTTGTTTCTCCCCAGCCTCATTACTGTTTGAGAGAGATGAGGTGAGAGGAAATATGAACTGAAACAGCCTTGTTTTCATGCTTCTCACTTGACACAAGAGCTGTTGCACAAGGTCACTGGCTGGCGGAAGCATTGCTGCCATTTTTAAACAAACAGGTACTGTCTTCAGTATCAGAGGGTAGAGGTTTTTCTCTCTCATCGCAGTAATTTTTGAATTAATTTGCCACAGAAGGTAGTAATCCAGGAAGCCTCCCTACTTTCTGACATTGTCTTCAATATCAGTCTTCAGGTGTCTCTTTTGTTATGATAATTACATAGGGGGTCAGCCGGCTGCTTTTGCTGTGGTTTAATGACAGAAGAAAAAAGCAGCATCTGGGCTTTTCTGCTGGTGAGTCGTGACATGCAGGTCCCATCCACAGCCCCGTGAGGCTGCCCAGCAGATCCCCCCTCAGCTAAGCTGGGGAGCAGTTAGTCTCCTGAGGGACTGCACACTCAGGCTCCCTTGTTGGATGTTATTCAGGCAGGAACACACTCAGATCTCACTCTGGTACGGAGCTGGGACTGGTGTGTCTTCCCTGCTCTGCACGTAGTCAAGAAACCTGTGATCAAATGAGAAATGTGTTTGCCCCTAAGAAGACAAGAAAGACAGAGAGGATTTTGTGTGTATATTTCTCTGCTCTATTTTTCTTTTAAACTTCTCTTTGAAATGATTATGTTGCATAACACAACTCATTCACGTCTTTAGTGCAAGGTTGGACCATCTGATTATCAAGTTTACTGCTATGTGGGACTCTAGTTCCCTTAGGGTCTTCCTCTGCCAATAATCTTAATTGCAGTTTGCTGTAATTGACATTTTATCTATTTTGTTTCCTTCTTTCCACTTAGAAAATTCAAAATGCTGACAAGCTAGCTCTAGTATTTGGCGAATGTGATAATTAAGGAGGAATTGGCAACGAATTAATCGCCAAACTATATTTTGTTTTTAATTAAAACTGCTTTTAAGCTTTTGATAAGCTATAAAACTACATCTTAAACATAACCAGGCCTAAAGCTATGGCCCCAAATTTACAGCTGATATAAATGGATGTCAACAGAGGGTAGCCTTTCTCTGCTGATTTACATCAATCAGCTGAAAATGGGATTCATTGACCTTTTCTCAGAACTTTCCAGAAAACTACATCCTTCCTCGAAGACTTTGAAGGAGTAAAAAGCGACCCATTAAATATACTTTGGTCTTGGTGTTGCAGTTCATTCAGATTCTATAGAAATAGTTATATTTCAACTCTTACAATCTAAAATTGATAGACATAGTTTAGCTCTAATCTACAGATGGCTTAACAAAAGAAGTATTTAAAAAAGGGAAAAAATCCTGAACAAAATCATTAATTATTAATGATGATAGTTATACTAAATTATGATGAAGCTGAGTGTTGATACAGTTTTGGCAAATGCTAATTTCTAAAATTCTATCTAGTATTGTACATTTTGCGCGTCTGCATTTTTAGTGAGAAAAATTAAAGTGGTTGGTTGTCCTTCACAAATATGTAGAGGGGAGTAGTATAAATTCTGATAACACTTTGGAGTGACATGAAATAGATCCTTCCCTGTCTTGGAAAGTTTGTAGGAGAAGAATCCTTTTCTTTCCCCCTAGAAGTCCCTATCTAGCAGGTTCTGTCCCGGCTACTTTCTGAGCTAGGCTGAGCAGCCATCTGGGCCTGACAGTATTTCTGAGGATTTGGGGGCACAAAGCAAGCAATAGTAGAACATTTGGGTTTAGTTATTGTGCTGAACCTGCAGATTTTGAGATACAGGTTGGGACATGTCTCTTTCCAAGGCACGTCTGCTCTAATCCTCCTACAACTTTTGTGGCAAATGTCACCCCTGCTAAACTTTCTTTCACAGTTAAATATTTATGTTATTTCTAAACTCTAGTCTAGAAGAAAAGGTGAACAACACCTTTTTCTTCTGTGAGTTTTAGTTGATCTGTTTCTTAAATTAATGACATCTTGGCTGTGCCAGCCTCTACTCAGTTGAACTTTTGTGCCAATCATTTGGAACAGCGTGGCAGCTATTGATTTATTACTCCTCCTTGCTTTACTGTGAATTCACACAAACTAGCACTGAAGATAAAGTCCAAAGAAATACACTTTGAAATTGCATGGTAGAGATTTGTATAAAGCCAAACAAAAGGAAGAGGTGCTTCCCCCCATGCCTAGTTAGACCAGAACTCCTTGCTCTGGGATATTGTGGAAGTTTGACATGGGTTCAAGGTGCGCCTGTGCTGATTCATGGAAGTAAAGTACAGTAAGAGTTATTAAACATAGAGAAGTTGCCTTTAGTGAACTAGAGGAAATCTCCATTTTCTCTAATGAAGCTTGAGAGGATATTTGCTTATTCGGCTTCATACTTTTTCCTTGGCTTCTGTTTTCAGGCACTCTTGCAGTTTCCTTAAGCCCTGGTCATTCTCTGTGGAGTTAGCAGTAGTCCAGCAAAAAACCAAGGAATAAGACTGGGAATGATCAGGGAAATAGTATTTCGGTAAAGGTTCTTTACACGGAGGATGGAAGCTCCCAAAGAATTCTGGAAAAGAAAAAAAAATGTTGGAAAAAGCACCTGCAGAGATTTCTGTTAGAGGGATGCTGTCACGGAAGCAAAGCTTGCATGCAGACAGCTCCAGATGGACAAACTTGCATCGAAGAACACAAGCTGGGGCTCGGTGGTCATGAGTGGGCTAAGGGGAACTTAAGTGCTTTCCCCTCAAATGAGAGAGAGATGGATACATCGTTCAGGGTCACTGAACGTTCAGGGTCACTCTTTCAAGAGCACACTGAACATCTTGCATAGTACCGGTGCAGGTTATTCTCTGTGGCATCACAAAATCCTTCATTAAGCGTGCAGTGAAGAAGTCATGGTAGATCACTGCACCAAACACACTTTGAGTTTTTATGTGGTAATTTGCACTAATGTTACAGCAACAGATAAAATCCTGCAGATGTCTGAAGGAGAGAAATGCCAAAGAAGAATATACAGATTGGGTTTGGGGGTGGAATAAAGAGGGACCTGGCTCAGCAGCAGCTAAATTCCAACATTACCCTGAGAAAGGATGGGCTTTGCTTCTTTTGTGAGATGGAAGGGTTGCTTTTCTTCACAGAGGAGTAGAGAAGAGAAAAGAAGTAGTACTCTTAGAGGACGTTAAGGAACATGCAAGCTTCTGCCTTAAGCACAAGCACAAGGAAGTTTGAGTTTAATCCAGAAGCATGCCTTCTTATTGAAGAAAAGAGTGGTTCAGGGTGAGAAAAGGGATCTGTGTTGCCTCACAGTCATTCATGTAGTAAAGGGGCTTGTGTGTGTGTATGTTTACATGTATTGCTTATGTACTGCGACTGTATATACATATATATAAATATATATGCATGTATATGTATTGTATTGCACTTCATACAGAAAATCAAATGGCATGAGAAAATATCTAAGATGAAGCTTGGTGGCTTGTCTCTGACATGGACTATGCAACAAGCTGGCAGGGAAGACCAAGGCACGCAGCCATCGGCAGGAAAAGGATCATGTTCCCTCCATCATGCAAAGGCTTGCCCAATCTGCTGAAAAACAGAGACTGAATAAGCCTTCGGGGATAAAATTTAACATCCCTTCCTACATTTCTGGTTTTTGTGATGACAGACCTGAGTATTACTGCAAATAATGCTTACTTTGTATTTAAACGTTTGTCCTGCAGTCCGATTCGGAGATGCTTTCAGTGCACTGCTTGATGAGGCTGGCAAAATGAGAATAACCGGTCCTTGATAAGGGAGGGTCAGAGAGACAGGGCACGGCTGTCTTTTAAAATGGGAAAATTCTTGCTAGTTTCTACAGATGAAAAACACAGGCTCCGTAACCATAGAAACATGATGGGCCAAGGATAATGCTGAACTTCTGATGAATTTCTTTTGTTTAGAATAAAATGCTGTTTGGAGGAAGAGTTATAGTGTGGATAAGATGGAGTAATAACAGTGCTTTGCTTTCTGTACTTCTTTCCCCTCTTAGGTCTTGGAATACTTTAGATAGATAGCTCTTATTATTCCATTTTACAGGAAGGGGAGCTGAGACACAGGGAAGCAGAGCTGATTTCCCTAATGTCACATCGCGGAACAAGGCATAAAACCCAACTCTTCTCAGGTTAGTCAGAGTCGAATGAACAGAAAGAACTAAAGTGCCTGCAAGCAGCTTTTTGTGTGATCCAGCAGAAGTTACATGAGATCTGACATGCTCTCCTGCCAGAAATATGGTGCGCTCAGTCTTGCTTTTTGGCTGCATCTATACAACAGCAGATGTGTTATACACATCTGAACTAGCAACTATGATATATCCAAACTCTGAACAACTGCTTTGATTTCTTTCCTAAGCTATGGGCTTCATTTGCTATGATGCCTTTGCTTTTGATGTCAAACATGTACAGATATACCTGGACTAACCTGATGTTCCTACTCTGCTGCAGTCACACCATTAACAGCACGGAGACAGAGCTTGAACCTTTCACTCTGCCCATGACACCAAAACACATGCTATAAAATCCAAACATGCAAACTTCCAAAACCTTTTTGGGTAGTAACTCCTAAATACTGAGGATTTAGGATAATACTCCACTCCCCCATACAAGTAATAAACTCTGTTGACTTTTTTTTTTTATATGAATGAGGATGAAATTTGTCAATAGAAAATTGACAAGATAACAGAACACAGTGAGCTAGTCTGAGCAAGAAGGGAAGGTTTGTAAAAAGCTGACTAGTCTTGCTAAATGTCAGTTGTCTTACACGTTGATGTGAAGCAAAAGTCTCATCAACATGAAAAAATAGATGTCAGTCTTAGTGAACAGTAGAGATCATATACTGCAGTAGTAGAAAATAAATGGAACACAAATGTGTTGCCTGGAATTATTTGCCAGGTATTTGATCTGTATCCAGCTTCTGCAAATAACAGCAGTGCAGAGACATTTTGTTTCTAAATGCATAATAATTGCCTTTAATCTATGCAACAAATTCTTTCTGTGAAAGAAAATGTTGACCTATGTAAGAATGTAAACAGCCCCCCTCCTAAGATGAAAGAATCTGTACATACGCATAAATATTAAGGGTACCCACCAAGCATCCACAGATGTGACAGAGGATAAGATAATTAGTAAATAATGATATGGCAATTACAGAAGTAAACAACATGCTTAGACCCCACAGTAAGTAGACTTTCGGTCAGTGAAGGAACTAATTTTTCATGCACTCAGGTTAGAAATAAGACATTTTTCTTTGGAATCTCTTTTGGTTTTGATGCAGGGTAATTCACACAAAATTCTGTCCTGTGGAGGCATTCATGAAGCCAAAGGACGTATTCACAGGAAAAAACCCGCTAAACTCCCATATAGTCACAGGGAATACATTTTTATCTCCACTCTACAGAAATCTCTCGAGGGCCTTGTTCAGTAAGGTTGAGATGCAAAGAATCCATTTAAACCTGACAAATTGAATATTGCAACACTATAAAATCAGGCACTGGCCCCGGCAGGATGACCTGGAGGGTCAAACTAGGGCTGCTATGTCCCTTGTAATGTAGGCAGGGAAAAGAGTTAAGTTGCCTTATAAAGATGATTCAATGATGAGTGACTTGAGACATCTGGCTGCTTTAGCTTCTTCTACAGAAAATCACTTTGCAAGGGAGCCGTTCGGAGATAATCAATAGAGGATCAAGCATAGGCAGTATCTGAATTCCTGTTTCTCCTTAGCAAATGCATGAATTGGGTCTGCTTATAGGATGCTTCCATCCACTTGGTAATATTTTGTAGCCTGATGGTTGCAGCATTCTTGTGGGGGATATGGTTTTGAATCCCATCAAATTAGGGAGGGAATTAAACCCTGATCTTGCTTTCCTGTTCTCCTGGATGGTGGTGCTTGGCAGGATCCAACTGTACGAATCACTGCCACCTCTCTGTTTGCTGTGAGCCTGAGAGATAAAAGCTGTGCCTTTTGCAGGACTTGGTGCTGTCAGTGGTGAGGGCGTCTCCATGAGATTAAGGTCAGGCTCCAAAGGCAAGAGAACCTTCAGGGCCAAAATAATTTTTGGTGAATTTTAGATTGAGTAGCAGCTCACTTTGGATCATTTAATCTTAAATACTGGATTATGCCTCATGGCCATTCTAAGCACTATCCTGCAGGGGTGGGTTTTTTTGTATCTATCTTATAATTACCCTCTGTGATTTTGTTACTGCTTTGTCTGATTCTCTTGAAGTGTTATTGTTACTGAAATAATTAATAGCTCAAAAATCAAATAGAATTTCAAACATTTTTGTCATATCTGGCTCTAAGGGGTGTCAGTGCATTTGGATTATATGCGATGTGCTCTGCTTTTCTTTTGGTGCTAGTTTCAAACAGCTGGATTCTGCATCTGGGAAGAAACAGAATTATTATTTTTTAAAACTACATATGCCTGTCACACTCTCTTTGAAATGCTAATAGCAATAGAACTGAGAACTCATTTTCTATTCTGACAGGCAAATGATTAAATCAGCCTATCTATCCCTCTTCGGCCTCTGTTTGAGTTGTCCTGCAGCTGTGATGCTTTGGCAATGAAATCAGATTTTAGAGGAGACATCTGACCATGGGGGAGTTTTCCTTCGTACAGACACACATGCAAATCTTTATACAGAATAAAGAATTGGTTCTGGAGTTCTGAATGTAGCAAAGTAGGAGACTGATGAAGTCTGTAAATAAAGTATTTCTTATTTTCTGTCAGGCATGAAAATATCACTCAGTGTCTTTTCTTTGTCAGGTCTGTGAACGTATGTTTTGCAGTGTACATTAGACACTCGGTCCGCTCTGACCAAGGGTTTTGGCTCAAAAGCCATATGTCCTTAGGATAGTAAACATTTTCTGCTTCTTTCTAAGAGACTTTCCTTTCTTTTGTGTAATGCCTCGAGTTCTGGCAATGGTTCTTGAAAATAAATTCATCTTTTAATGAGGAACATAGGTAGCTGATGCAAAATTTCAAACAGAATATAAAAAAATAAACTGTTCATAAGGATATGAGTGTATTTCACTTATAGAATGTTGTATGAGACAATTAAAATTCGGAACATAACTTCAGAACTAGACTTTGAATTGTGCCAGAGCAGGGGTTTCCCCCTTCTGCGAAGACGCTGCAAGGGGAGCTTGTTTGAAAAACTGAATTTCTAATCCTTTTCAATGTTAAGAGTAACTGCCCCTTAAAATGTAAATTAATTTAAGGCAGTTGTTATAAGTTTAGAAATGATCAGCAACATGTGTATGTGTGAGGGTATATGTGTAGGAGGAGGGCAGAAAGGGGGCAAGATGGAATTCATATTCAGAAACTGAGATCTGGAGTGGGACAATTAAACTAATGAGCTAGAGTCCTGACTCTCCTTTGTCATTCTGCCCTCATCCAGTGCAAGCCCACAAAAAATTCTCCAGCTCTATAACAAATGTAAGACTTCTAGTATAGAAAACAAAATTTTTGAGTGTGCCAGAGAAAGAGTGCAGGGGACCACAAGTACATTTCCAGTGTCGTGTTAACCTCTCGTCAAGTCAGTTTACTTGGCATGTGTCTCTTGGAAATATAAAGTATTATATTTTAAATACAAGGGTTTTTATTCTGTTTATAAACCAGTAAGTATTGCTATGCATTTCTTATAAATTAACAGAATAGGGAGATCCATGCTTTATTTAGAAGTTTATAGGATTAATCTTTTGATAGCACAAAGCTCGATATCTCAGTCATGTCACTGTTAATTTTCTACAGAAAATTTTCACAGGAAGCCTTTGAGCCTGGTGACTTATTTTTAGCTGCCTGAAATTTCTCTTCAGTTGTGCCTCCTTATAACTTGCAAATGTACAAAGTCTTATGTGTGGAGTATTTAGCAACTGTATTTAGCGTCCTTCCTCGAGCCCATGAGCGCCTTCATTTTCTAGTGCATTGACTAGTTTCTTATAACTTTTCACAGTAAAAGGAGAATCCACGAAAAATGTTTCTGTTGTTTGGAACAGTCCGTTACCTAATTTTGTCAGCCTTGATTCTTCTGTCTAGCTTATTTTAACCCAGTTAGGATGTGGCCAGTTTTTTCTCCCATTTCATATTAGTTCTTCACTGTAAATACCAGTTAGAAGAATGTATTTAGCTAGTTCAGTTTTTATCTTAAATTCTAAAACTCAAAAAATATTTATGTAAAACAAATCTATAACTCTTCTTGATTTCAGATTTTGGCATTTAGAATCAATTTGAGGTTTAATGCTTTTAAAAAGAACAGTATTATGAAGCAAGACAATAGCTTCAAAGCCATTATGATAGCATTCATAATCCTGGGGCAATTTTGGTTTGCTTACATTGGAAGCATTTCAGTACATTGGAAGTTCTAATAAAACTCTTGCATTTGTGATTAATCATATCTAGAGCTACATGAAGATCTAATAATTTCTCCAGAGATGAGTAAGTAGTAAACACAGCTGTGTTTACCCAGTACCATTGGTAAAGCATGTACATGAGAGAGAGACATTTTGAACCATCATGACAATCTGAGAAAGACATCATCATCCTGGTCGTATATGTTCTCAAAATAAAACAAGCAAGCTTGAGAAATCATCTGTTTTTACTTAGGTGCCCAAACCTTAATCCTCTAAGCCTAAGCTAAGTATCCTAGGTGCCTTAACCGTCTACATGTGCAAATACGTAAGCAGAGCAATGTGCTTATTTTAAGACACATCCCTAGTATAAGCCTGATAATAAACTATCAACAGGCGGTGCCTCTTTTTATCCCTGAGTTAGAGATGGAGCACAACATCAGCTAAGGCTTAGACATCTAACAAATGAATGAAATAAATTTACACCTATCGAACAGATTTATGAAAACTATTTCTTACATCTGTGTCTGTGATACACAGTACATCCTCCAAATCTAGATCTTCGAAAGGTCTTCTGAAGATTGGTGGGGGAATTCGTCTTTAGTATCTTAGCCCATAGGTGGTTTAAATTGCAATCTACTAGAGTATAAGTTTTTGAATTTAGAACTGATAAAGACATAAATTGTCAAGGACATTCCTATTCTTATTCTGTTTGTCCTTTGCCTTATTTTTGAGAAAAAATGCTGCCAAATTTTTCTTTCAACTCTTCCAGGAAGTGAGCTTTTCATCTTAAGTTTTTATGATATCAAAAGAATATATATATGTAATAAATATCTGTAGATATTTATAAATAAATAGTTGACATCTTGAAAGTTTTTGGCACAATGATTATCATATTTGTGTTTGTTAGTTTGTTTGTGGCAATCAAAATATAGTGTTCCAGTTGACTCTGGATGGTTTTTAGATATTGGTTCATTTTTAGCATCTCTTGCTAGATAAAAATATGAAACTAACTATATTTCTAACTGGGAAACCGGAATTTGTGTGTTTATAAAAGAAATTTGAACAAAAAATGCCCATACCTCTCCCTTTCAATGTTTCAGGTTCAATAAATTGTTATTTTTTTGAGAACAGCTCATATGCTCCCCATAATACCCAACTAGTTTTAGTGACTATTTTGTTTTCCTGTAAACAGGTGTGTGACATCCTATTCTGAGCTGGACATAAAAAGAAAGCTTTGTCCTACTTCCCCATCCTTGACGGTCCAAAAAAAGACTGCGTGATAGTAGTGGACACCGACTCTTTACGTGATGTCAGTGTACCCTCTGAGGATGTGATAATTGACAATTGATAATGAAAGACAGAAAGGGAAAGTGGAGTAGAAAACAATAATAAAAAGATCTCACAGGTGCAGAAATGGAATCACACAGCAGAAAGGCACAGAGATCAAGGATCCTACAATCAGTCAGATATAAATTCATTATGTAAATGCATGCTGTTGCTTCTCCCATTCTTAAATAGGCAGATATGTGCAACAGTCTTAGAGGAGCCATAAATGAAGGTTAAATCTAAACTAATCTAGGTAGGCTTCATTAGATAGGCAGGGAGACAGATTGTCTTACAAAGTCTCTGATTTCCTGAGATTTTTATAGGCAAAAACTACTTGGGAAGTAACACTGAGAGGGTGGTCTGTTACTGGAACAGGCTCCTCGGGGAAGTGATCACAACACCAAGCCTGTCAGAGTTTAGAGAGCACCTTGGACAACACTCTTAGTCATATGGTTTAGTTTTAGATAGACCTGCGAGGACCAGGGAGTTGGACTTGATGATCCTTATGGCTCCTTTCTGACTCGAGATATTCTGTGATTCTGTGCGTTGGAGGCATTGATAGCTGTGGATTAACTGTGGTTTCATGGATACCCAAGACAAATCTGGAATGTGTGTTTCATGGCCTGATGCTTGTACCTCACTGTACAGCCTTAAGTTATCTGACAGCTTGACCCTTAGAGAGAAATTAATTTGATCTCTTAAATACTATTCTGTGTGAATTTTGCAAGAAAATTGCAAAACAGTGATAAAGGCTTTATAAACAAAGTCAGAGATATGCAGTTGAGATAAACCAGGTTTAACTTTAGCACATGCAATAAGACATTTTCAAGGGCAGAAACAATAGTGTTTAAGCAATATCTGTCATTACATGTGCTGAGAGAAAAAAAATGAAGACCTAACAGGGAAAATATTCTGTGAAGACTCTTATCATCAATAGACTCTTAACAGTCAAACCGAAGGTTCTGTCCAGTGTCTTTGCAGTAAACAGGAGGTGACATAAGCCTTGCAAAAATAAGCCCCTACCCTAAAGCTAGCTTGGTGTATTCAGGCTCAGATCTCATTTCAGAATCAGTATCACTCAGGGAAAAAAAATATCTTCAGAACAAAAATATCACTTGCTAGTATTTCACAGGGGAACAATGCCTTTTTAGTTCAGTAATCTGGGTAATTTCCTCCCTCTTATCTCCTTACAAATTTTAGAAGAGCAAAAACTGTAAGCAAACTGGAAAACTCCCAAAACGAAAGAACATCTACAAAACTCCCCTGCTACTGCTTTCCTGGCTTATGCAAATTTTGAGGTTGGTTAATCATTAGCAAAGGTTAAGTATGTTTGTTACTTAGCAACCATGATCAGTTTTTAAAAGTTTTGTTTCAAATTTTATCATGTATTTATCCATGGTTTTCTCTGCTCCTTTTCTCCTCACTGGAATTCAAGCTCAAGAAAGTTTGAATGCAGCCAGATACTTCATCTCCCGATCTTTGCACCTACATGCTTGCAACAAACATGGAAAATCAGAGCTAAAATAACAAACCAGAACAAGAGAGACATAGCGGTCTCTCCTACATGAGGTTCTATTCTTAGCTGGTTTTCAATTTGCTCTGTGATGGCTTAGGCAGAGAAAATAACCTAGAGCAAATCACAAGGGTATTTTTAGTCTTTGTTTTATTTATTTTCCTTTTCAGTGTTTTGGTTGTGGTGGAGCTTTGTGCTTTATCAGTTTCAGCCTAGAAATGGAAGCCTGAAATGAATGGTATTTTCAAAATTAATTCTGAAAAGTGTGATTAATTTGGGGATTAGTTAAAATATTCATCCTGCTGTGTTTAGTTTACGCTCATGTATATTTTAATTTCAGACGAATATTTAACCTAGTGCAAAACAAGCTGTAGAGCTTGTTCATCCAAAAGCTTACCTGTTTTTCCAACTGTGTCAGTTATTGTAAAAGAAGATATTACTTGTCTCTAAAACTTTGCTTTGCTTTTTCATTTTACAGTATTCACTTGACATCCTAGCTTAGCTAAATTCAATGGGAACTTTCTTCTCGAGTTTCCCAGGGTCAAGATGTTATTCTAAGTGAGAAAAACAAAGACAATTGTAAAAAAAATCTTACCCTGAAATGCTGAAGTAGCCAGCTATCACAGTGGCTAAGCTCTTGTTTCTCCCTGGAAGCTGTGGGCCACAGCACACACATGATCTGCGAACTGCCCAGGCCTCCAGCAGCCCAGGAACTCCACTCTTGGGAGCTGGTAGGGCAGAAGTTACCGGGAAGTCAGCAGTGGTCATTGTTCGTCCTTTTTAATATCAGTGGTGTTCAGCAATCATTGCGAATGCCGTATGGTACAAGCCACTGCTAATGTACTAGTGTAGTGAAACAGATACTGTTTTTGAAATGTTTACTGTGCTTGTAACACACCTATTTCTGCGCCTAGTAGTGAGGTGAGCCTGAAGAAACACTGGAAGCCAAGAGGCATGATTGCTTGATGGTTTTGATACACTCCCTGACTCTTGGTCCATGCTGGAATGTATTGTTCTAATTAGAGTGCAGGTGACATTTCAGACTCTCGGGCAGCCAACTTAGAGATGGGTTCCGCTTATCAGGGCAAAGAAACCCCTGTAGATATCTGGAAAGTTTTGGAACAGTGAGTGAGCTTATATTCACAGGATGAGGAATATAAAGAAAGGTAGAATTAAAAGGGCAGAATGAACTTTTGCCAAACACCTTTAATTTCCCTCTCTTTGGGGGAAGGTTTCTGTTCTTACTCAGTCTCTTACAAGCAACAAGAGCAACTGCCTGAGCGTGACATCATGGGAAGCAATGGTGAAAATCAACAAACGTTGGTGTAGGCAGAGAAGAGTGGATGTCTTGTCCTCCACCCGAGGCACTCAAGGGCCTAATTCTGGCTCTAATGGTTGTGTCTTCAACCTTCCCGCTCTAGAAATGGCTTCTAACTCTCCACCCCACCTTGATTCAGAGCAAAGGTAGTGTGATTGTTTTTCAAAGGGAAAAATCCTAGGTGAAGCTCAGTGCATAGGCACAGACAAGAAACCACAGCCTTCAGAAGGGCGCCAGCACGGGGCAGCCAGCCTCCTGCTGCCTCCCAGCCGTGGCCTTGTTGGCAATAGCCCGCAGAGGTGCCACGAGCGTGCAAGCCTGCTTGCTTTGCAGAGATGCATACACCTCACTTGTGCGTTCTTGAAGACCAATTGCTGCCCTGCATCTCTTCTCAAAGCCTGGGAAGCTTCGGGCAGGCATCCACACTTCTCATTCCTTCTTGAACAGGACTACAGCTCCAGGAAAAAAGAGAAGTACCTGGGGTCGGGGGCATGTACATGGGAGGTTCTTGCTTAGTTCCAGGGGAGTTCCACAGACACGTTCCCAGACGTGTACCAACCTGCAGCACAAGCCGCTCTGGTTTGTTCACCAATGTTTTTATCCCAGTATTCCTTTGAATGGTCTTTGGGTTATTCAGACGCAGAAAACAGACTTCATACTTCTAATGTGCTCTTGTTTTTCTTGTACGCAGAAAATAATGACATTTTCTAGATTTAATCACCAGATTAAGTGCAGTTTCCAGAGTTTCCCAAGTTTACTTTCAGAAACAGCAACTGACATTTCCTTAAAAAAAAAAAATAATAAGGGGGGAGGAGAAGAAAACCATCTCTGAGCTGACAGAATGCAACAGTAGGAGGCAAGCATTCAGCTGGCAGTTACTCGCTTCCTGGCATGCAATTTTAATTAAGGAGTCAGCATGTCTGCTACACAAGACCACAGGAGGCAGTAACTAAAAATGACAGGGAAAATGTCCATGGATAAAAAGGTAGGAGAAAGAAACAATGACACTGTATTTCAGGAAGCTAATTGAATATGTTCCATCCCTACTTTTCTCTAGATGAGACCTGTTACAAAAGGAAAAGCAAGCACAAAACGCTATATCATAGAATACACGGGAATACCTATTTTGCTGTGTGTAGTCAGAGAGTCACTATTGATTCAAGATAATTCAAAGACAGCATCTTTTCTTTGTCAGGTAGATCTGCATTTGCACCAGCTTTCAGATCCGTGCAATAAGGTTTTATACTTTCTTTTTATGCTAGGCACATTGCATTCACAGCAATTATGCCTTTCACCGAGCAGTTAAACTGCCCAGAGCATAAGAAGCAGAAATGACCTGCTCAGGAGTCATGTTCTGAGGTATCAATTCATATTTTTAAACTGAAGGCATGCCAGGAATCTTTCTTTCCTTAGAAGATAGCTGTAGTGATTACCTAGCTAAGTAAATCAGCAAGTAGATCGCTTTAAATCACTTCCAGTAATTTTTCATGAATACTTTTTTTCCTTGGTGTGATAATTTTTTCTTCTTCTCAGAGAGCCAATCATCAGGACATAGAGGCTGATTCATATCCTGTACTTTCAGCAACCATTATTAATCATACAAATGTCCTTCCAAGGAGGTACTGTGAAATCCTGCATTGAAACCTCGTTGTTGGCTCTTACTTTCTCCACTCATAAATATTCAAATGTAACACTGAGGAGTAAAAAGGAGGGAGCTCATGCACCTGCCTTGTTTTATATCTATACACATCAATCTGAAAGGGCTGGGACTAAAAATAATTTGTGAAAGAAAAGCAAATTAATATGATATGACTTAAAATTAGAGCTACGGGTTCTGTGGAGAAAAGAACTGGTCAGCTAATCTCAGTCTTTCTGTCACTTTCACTTATTAAGAACTCTTCGGCTAGCAGGTCCATCATTTATGCTTATGGTTAAATAAATTGCTGGGTGAATGTTAGAGAAGTACAATGAAGTCAGATGACAGAATCAAAAAATCTTTCAAACATTTTTTGTTTTTATAAGTGCCATTTAATGGGCTTATTATGGGTTGAAAAATTAATTCTGAGAGAATGTAATTTGGGATGAAACACTGAACAATCAGTAATTACTTTCTCCTTCTTTCTGTTGAACTGCCTTTACGAATCGGGATTGATGGGACAGTGTTCGGAGCAAGCTGGGACCACGGTGTGAGTTGTTTGAGGCTGTACACATCTCTCTTCTGTTTCTCCACAGCCCTGGAGACCATATCAAAAAGATTCTAATGTCATTACTTAAGATTTTGATGTCTTGCTCATATGAACAAAATTCATGAGAAAGGGGTTTTTTTCTTTTCTTTTTGTCTTAAGCTAACCTACAGGGAGAAATTTTCTTTTCCTTTGACTGAGCAGGGGAGAAAATATCCTACATTTTTGTTCTCATAACCTTGAGAAATCCAGATACTGACAGAATAGTTTGAAGATTTCTGTAATTTAAACCAACTGAAAATGATCACTTTAGGAGCTGTAGGCTCTCTGAAAATTGCCGTAGTTTGCTGACTGTCAGTTGCTTCTCCTACCTGTCTTAAACTACAACATGCCCTAAAGGAATTGCAGAAAGGGACAAATAAAGATCCAGTAATAAGATCTGTATCACTGCGACATTGCCAGGAAAGTATTTGTAGACAAAAAATGGAGAAGAAAATAACCAGTAGCTCTAAGGCTACTAAGTTTTGCTCCCACAGACCACAACCATACCTGCCAGTACTGACGGGTCAGGGTCTGCAATGTGCTGGCACCTGTGGGGAACTTTGAGTTGATGACATTTGCCACCAGGTTTAACCAGCTGATGTTTCTTGGCTCTTTGTGGTAAATAGCTTGAAGCGCTATTTTGAAGCAGGCTAAACTTTTGGATGTTTTAGTGTTAAAACATCTTAGCTGAAGCATCATCTTGGCAGTCTGTCTCCCTTGCCTCTGGAAGGGGCCATTTCAGAGGGCTGAAGTGGTGCTCTGTAGGATACTGCTAAGTCAATTGAATCTTCTTCTGGGGGTATCTCTCTCTCCCTCTCAACTGGAAAAGGACTCCAGGCAAGCGCATTAATTGAAGAACCTATACTCTAGATGTCTAAAATGCAGTGAAAAGAATTTCATGCAGAGGAAAACATCACTCCATTTCAATATCAGATTTTTAAATATCTCAGCTCCTACTTCAGCCTGTACTTTTTCTTGATGAACCTCAGATTTTGATTTCCTTTGGATAGCAACCATGACTTTAAAGGTGAATTATTTGTCTTGTACATGTAAAGAAGAGGACAATGACTAAAAGAGGCTACAAAACTGCTTTTAATAAATGCAGTTAAAAGCAATAGTATGCCTATAGCATGTCTTTATCATTTTATATGAAGGCATAAAAAGTGTTTTAGATTAAACAAAGCTGCCTTCAGGAGTTTTAATTTGCAACAGAAGAACCAATTCAACTGATCACAGTATTGCAGACAGCATCATTCCTGGCTGCATGGAACCATGGAACCATGTAAGCATTCATTTATGTCGATGACGTCTTCACAATTAATTTATTCGTGATAGAAAGCTCAGGTAAGCTTCTGCAGGCATCAGAGCATGGTTGCACTGTGATTGCCTAAATGTATGCTCACATACGTGCTCATTTACTGCATTTAATTGATAGCAGCTCACAGACAATGCTTCCTCCTGCCAAGGACTGCAGGAAGAAACCCAGGCTTTCTCAAGCCATGATGGGGGCAGAGAAGGGGTCATGTTCCCTCTCAGCTCCCAAGTGCTCCCCTGCGTGTACATAGAGGAGAAAAGCTGGGAAAGGGAAAAGAGCCCAGGTCTTGTGATACCAGGAATGGGGAGAGGTAGATGAGAAATAAAAGAAAGTTTGGAGGATACAAAGTGCATGAAACAAAAGCCAAGCTCTCTCTCTGAGGTGATGTTAGGAGTCTGCAGGAGCTTGGGAGCAGGAAGAGCACCCAATTAAACTCATCACTGGTGATGGATGTTCAGCAGGGCTTGGAGAACTCCGAACAGTCTGTGTATATTGATTTTTTTCTTTAAGGCCTATCTACAATATTAATGACGTTGTAAGGAAAATACTCCTTAGCAAACATCAGCATCCTTTTGGATTTTTGTACTGGAAAAGCAATTTTGACTTTTAAATTTATAAAATTTAAAGTGAATGTGCAAAAGCTAGTTGTTCCTCTTCCAAATCTGGCATCACCTTGTTTCTATTTTGACTCTGCTAGAATCCCTTTTCAAGGATATTCCATGATTTTACACTAACTTCCCTGCTTATTTCAAATTGCTTCCCCAAACTCCCTACCATGAAACTTACTATTTTTGGGGTATATAGCAGCAACTCATATCTGCCTCTGGACCTAGGTCATTAAATATTTAAATATTAATTCAGGTTATTTTCGTTTTAGTGTGTTGTTTGTACAAAGTGTGTAAGCAGCCCAGAGGCTGGCTAAGAACAGAAATAAAAACAAAATACACATGGGGGACAAGGAGTCAAAGAAATGGGAAAACAGGAAACTAATTGCCTCTGGCCATCATTTTACAGTTTTTAGATAAGTTTTGTAAAAACATTAACTCGTTTTCCCCCTTACTTATGTAGCTACAGTCTCTGTGACTGTGAGAAACGCAAAAACAACTGATTGAGGCGGTCTTGGAACTTAAAAATGTCATCACTGTTACTGAAAGAGAATATCTCTTATTACAGGTACTTAGGCTTATTTTTTTAAAGCATTCATCTTGTCAGGCAGCAGAATCCCCTACAGAACACGTGGAATTTCAAGGAACAAATATCACGGACTTCAGGGTAAATCTATTCTTAACAATCAGAAAGGAAAACACTTAGGTAGGTTCCAAATACGACGAACAGATCAAGATACTCTTGGATATATCCAATTTATGTTATCAGTAAGTTTAAACTATGCAACTGCAGCATTAAAAACTCAATGGACTTTATCTTGCCTGGTATCATTGGCTGCTATCCAGCAAAGCACTTACACATTGCTTAGTTTTAAGGACATGATGCCCTGGTTTCAAGCCAGAGTACCCAGCAGCATATTGGAACAAACCAGTCATTAGCAGTTTGAGAAGCCCAGCAACAAATACTATCCTGCTGCTTCTTAATGACACCTATATGTATTTGATTCAAAAATATTATTTTACCAAAATGTACTGAAGATACACCTACATTATTCTTTTTTTTCCTCATTTTTTTTTTCGGTGCGAAATACAGTTCTCAGAATCGTTGCTCTCTCAGCAGTGTAACATCCAGATAAAAATTAGCTTCTTTTTAATCTGTATTTGACGAAGAGAATGGACTAAAAAGGAGTGCTAATGTACATTTCTATGATGTCAACATTTCATTGCTGCTGTTGCCGAAATATAGCCATAGCTTGTCAGTTTAAGATTCCTGGAGATTCTGTCTGTGAATATATGCTTAGTTATTCCACCTTGTTATGAACATGTATTAGATTTTCACATCTGTCGTTTGCTTACTGTAAATGCCAGTAGTGGCTTTTTCTCCCCCACACTTTTTTTGAAGTAAAAGGATACTTTTCTCATCCAGCTTCAACCCAAATGCCTAGAATAACAACAAAAATGCACCCTACCACAGCATTTTAATTTATTTCCAGAAAAGCTCAAGATTTAGAATGTCTTAGTTTAGGTGAACATTGAACAATGGAAGAGCCATGCTCTTTCCAACCACCGTCCAACCCATGGATGGTAAGGATTGTTAGTGTTACACATATTAGAGGGTAAACTCCTGTCTCCAGAATTTTTAAGCACAGACAACACAGAGTATTTTATCAGAAATAAAGTTTTTGTTTTAAGTTCTGTAAGTACCATTAATAGTATTTCCACTCAGTGACTGACAACATAGGACAATCTTAAATTCTAGGAGAGTTAAATTCTTCTTATAGTACAAAGACAGTGGTTTGTCACAAAAAGGGACTATTCATTTAAACTATATTCTGTGAATAAACTGTATTTATTCACAAAACTCTGTCTTAGTTGGCCACCTGTGAGGCCCTTTCAGATATTTATTTTTACAATGGTCAAGTTCTCTTGGTACTATATCTTCAAGGGATGTTTCAAGAAGACAGTGTTTAAATAAGTCATAACTCCTTTTGATCTCCACATGCTAGCACTCCTGTCTGTGTGGGGGATTTGCCCTGATACCAGCTGGCATGGTTGTGGGTCACATCAAAGGAAATGCAATGATGACTGTACACACAGTTATTAGGGCTGTTGGAAATTTGTGATTTATTGACTGTGTGGCATTTTTGCATAACGAAACATTCTAATGTTTTGTAGGCATTTGAACAAAATCAGTCAAACCCTAATTCAGTCTTCTGAGGGATATCTAGATAATTGCCTCCTCCTTTGTGCACATGCTTTAACATTTCTTTCAGGATAAAAGGGGTGTGACAATACAGAGGAGAGGACTGTTTTTCTAAAAAGTGGCTGGAAATTGAACTAGCTAGGAAAGCCAGCCAGCCAGCCAGCAGGGAAGCTTAGAACATTCTTTGGTTTAGGTGCTAAAAGATATTTGAGATTTTCCTTATCTGTTAGCTTCAAAACTTGGGATCTAGGGATCATGCCTGGTCCTACTGGGCTCTGCTGTCTCAAGAGGAGGTTGTCTCACCTACGGGTAGTTCTCAGTCTGGGGAACAGTTAATCGTAGTTAACTTTGCTATTGCTAGAGCTGGATAATATACAACAGTACCACATAATCCTCAACATAAGTCTCATCTGAGTTACTTTAAGACAATGCAAGCACCACTTCCCTCTCCACTTTTTTTTTTTGAGCAGAATGATAATCAATAAATTGCTCAGTTATCAGCAGATGGTATACAATATTTACAGCCACATTCATGTCATAGTGTACATATAGGTTGGGTAAGGAATTTGATATAAATCAGCCTTATGATCAGATCATCTACAGCCCATTTAAATGATTGAACGATTTGACTAAGGCAGACAAATCCTGGACTGACCATTACTGTTTGCTACTCATGCATTACACAGGTGTGAATGATTAATAATGGTGGTCTGCTTATGTGGAATGAAGTGGTAACATTTGGAGCTACAGTGGTGGACAGTGCTGCATCACTTTTTCCAAATTTTTCTGCCTGTTTGAACCATGCCACCCTTAGCAATAGTACCTAGCTCTGCTTTTTTTCCAGGTATTGAGTCCTTCTGACCAGATTAAGAAGTAAGTGTTGCCCCCTTTACTACTGAAGGGCTTCCACTTTTCATCCTGAAGTTGGCTGCATTTTGTTAAAGCTGGAAAGTGATATGATGTACCTAATTATATTATCCCTATAGGGGAGAATTTTTATTTTATGTATAGATTTAACAAAATAATGCAGTGAAAGTTTCAACACACTATGCACCTTCTTATGACCTTCATAAATCTCAATTTTCTCTGGCTTTTCTCCTTGTTCTAATGAAANGTTGGCTGCATTTTGTTAAAGCTGGAAAGTGGTATGATGTACCGAATTACATTATCCCTATAGGGCAGAATTTTTATTTTATGTATAGATTTAACAAAATAATGCAGTGAAAGTTTCAACACACTATGCACCTTCTTATGACCTTCATAAATCTCAATTTTCTCTGGCTTTTCTCCTTGTTCTAATGAAANTTTAAATGATTGAACGATTTGACTAAGGCAGACAAATCCTGGACTGACCATTACTGTTTGCTACTCATGCATTACACAGGTGTGAATGATTAATAATGGTGGTCTGCTTATGTGGAATGAAGTGGTAACATTTGGAGCTACAGTGGTGGACAGTGCTGCATCATTTTTTCCAAATTTTTCTGCCTGTTTGAACCATGCCACCCTTAGCAATATTACCTAGCTCTGCTTTTTTTCCAGGTATTGAGTCCTTCTGACCAGATTAAGTGTTGCCCCCTTTACTACTGAAGGGCTTCCACTTTTCATCCTGAAGTTGGCTGCATTTTGTTAAAGCTGGAAAGTGATATGATGTACCTAATTATATTATCCCTATAGGGGAGAATTTTTATTTTATGTATAGATTTAACAAAATAATGCAGTGAAAGTTTCAACACACTATGCACCTTCTTATGACCTTCATAAATCTCAATTTTCTCTGGCTTTTCTCCTTGTTCTAATGAAAATACTAATTCTAACTCTAATAATATTGATCAACTTCTTTTAAATGTCATCAATCTCATAGAAGAAAGTGAGAGAGGGTTTTTCTTTCATCATCTTCTATAGTGTTGATACAGTCAAGAAAAAAAAAAAGGCGCAGGAATGTTGAACCATTGGTTAGCATGAGGCAATAGCAAAACAGTGAATAGAAGCCCATGTCTCCTACCTCAGGGTCCTCACTGAACTGCTACACTGAACTTCCACACATGAATTCTGTTCCAGTATAGTTCAGTGGCGAGTACCATGTTGCTACATGAATATAATTTATTATTTGGTCACAGATCCATTAAACAGCTTCTGATGCATATATATTTATAGCTGAGTATGTAATGTTGCATATCCACTTCACTTACCTGTGATTAGCTGAGGCAATGCCAATTAAAACTGAAACTAAAAAAAGTGTATAGATTATTATTTAGTTATATATTCTTTGTGTTTTTCTGACTGCTACCTGCAGTCCACTTACTGGCATAGGCCATTAATAAATACAAGGTCAATTTATACCTTGTATTACCTTTCTTAAGAATAAGAGGGAAATGAGCTAGAGGAATTGGAGATATTGGCAAGGCAAAACTCAAGCACCCTAACAGATTTACTGACCTTTATTCTTGACATGGGTTAGTAGTCATTATAGTGCTCTGCATGTTTCCTTAAATAATTTAGATGCAATTGCTTGCATCTTGGATGTACTTCATCAAGGTTCTGTGAAGCCAGCAAAGCATGGATACATATCGACACTCCTCAGAAATAAAACAGACAAAATTGCTGCTCCATTACATCCTAGGCAGATACCTTTAAGTTTCTGCTGAGCTGTTTAAAAAACTTTCACCATCCTCCTGAATAATTAATTCAATAATGATGTGCATCTTGAAGCAGAAAAACATGAAGTCACAAAAAGCCCATTTATGTGCTTTTTCACACTGAGAATATTTCTTCTATTTTCATTTTAGCAAAATTCCTTTAGCACAGATGGCCCACTGAGAAAGAAATTGGGTAAAGAAAAGCCATAGCCTAAACTACGTGGTTGCCATATGTGAGGTAAAAACAAAACCGTAGAACTTAATGTAAAATATTGAACTTATAATTAGACTTCAGAGAGTAGTTTCTTTTTTCACAGATAAATTGGATGTAAGTACCTCCTGTATTCGTTAAAAAATTAGTGATGAATCACATCCATTCCACTTTTGTGTACATTTGAGGAACCGACTCATAATGGGTGCCTTTGAGTACAACATCTGGGTTTCCATGGCTTTTGCAATGACAGGGTCCGAAGTCCCAGTATTCAATAATGTCCACACTTCTGCTACCTGACATGCACAAAACCACTAAGCTGAGCAAAAGCCATGAACTAGGATTGCTTACTGGTAACTTCTTACTGGTTCCTGTTTTTTCAGAATCCTCCCCAGCCAATATTCAAAATGCACTACAAGTAACAAAGGACATAACAGCTAAGACAAAAAATTGTTTAACAAACAAATTAGAAGGAATATAAAGTGTAGGCCATAATTTACAAGGAAGAGGAGCAATTAATGACGTCATCAAGAAGAAAAATTCTTCAGTCTTTTTACTTTTGTTTTAATTTTCATACAAAAGGTCAGTTGTGACCAGATGCTCAATACATGGAAATTATCAAGGGTATAGGAAGAAAGCCAGAACAGGAAAAGGACAGGTGAAAGAACATTTGGATAGGTACGATGTACTCAGACCAGGGTTAACTGATCAAATTTTCCCTCTTGAGTACTTAAGGAATTTAGATGAAACAATTTCTGAATAATTAGCACTTGTTTGTGAGACCTCATAGCAGATGGTGAGGTCCGCCAGGAGTAAAGAAAGATCAACTAAATGTTTCAAACTCACTCTGGTATCCAGAAAGCTACTGAAATAAGTAATTAAATAATCAATTTTAAATATTTAGAGGATAAGAACTTTAAAAGAAACAGACAATACTAATTTGTCAAGAGGACTTCATGTCAAAGAAAGCAATTCCTTCTCTGACTACCCAGTGACTTTCACTGATCTAGTAGATGAAGAAGCAATAAAAGTAATGTTTCTTGGTTTTACAAATGTTTTTGTTCCATTACATTCTTTTAAGTAAATTAGGGTGATAGGACCTACAAAAAAAGTATATAGCATGGACATATATCTGTGTTCAAAATCTGCACTCAAAAAACAAGAGTCACTTGCCAAAAAAGTGGAGGCATATATCCAGCAAGTTACCTCAGAGAATATTGTGGTTCCAGAGTTCCAGTAATGTTAATTTAATCCGCGATATAGATCATGTGTAAAGTAATGATATAATAAAATCTGCAGATAACAGAAAAGTTTTATGGGTTGTGAGCTCTTTGGAGACGTGTTTAGAATCCAAAACTGTACTGCTAAATTGTGTAAATGATCTGAAATTAAAAAAAATATATTAATTCAGTTAAGTGCAGAGTATTTAGCAAGGCAACACCAACTACAAATAAAAAATGAGGATTTAGAATCATAGAATGGTTTGGGCTGGAAGGGACCTTCGAAGATCATCTAGTCCAACCCCCCCTGTCATGGGCAAGGACATCTTTCAGTAGGTTAGGTTGCTCAAAGCCTCAACTAAGCTGTCCCTGAACACTTCCAGTGATGGGACATATGCAGTTTCTCTGGGAGACCTGTTCGAGTGCCTCACCAACCTCATTGTAAAGAATTTCTTCCTTATATCCAATCTAAATCTACCCTCTTTCAGTTTGAAAGTGTTGCCTCTTGTCCTGAGGCAACTCTATCAAGACTACAGGCCTTGGTAAAAAGTTTCTCCATCTTTCTTTTAAGGTCCCTTTACATATCAAAAGATGCAATAAGGTCTCCCTCCACCCATCTCTACTCCAAGCTGAACAACCCCAAATCTCTCAGCCTCTCCTCATCATAGGAGAGCTGTTCCATTTCTCTCATCATTTTTGTGGCCCTCCTTTGGACCCACTCTAACAGGTCTGTGCCTCTCTTACACTGGAGACCTCAGAGCGAGACACAGTACTCCAGGTGGGGTCTCACTAGAGCAGAATAAAGGAGGAGAATCACCTGCCTTGACCTGCTGGCCATGCTTCTTTTTATGCAGCCTAGGATACAATCAGCTTTCTGGGCTGCAAATGCACATTGCTGACTCGCGCCCAAATTTTCATTGTATCCCCAAGTCCTTCACCACAGGGCTGTTCTCAACCTATTCATATTATTGATACTGGCATATTGATATTGATATATTGATACCGGGGATTGCCCCAACCCAGGTGCAGGAGCTTGCATTTGGCCTCGTTGAACTTCATGAAGTTAAAGATTTCATAAAGTCCTTCACAAAGTTATGGACTTCTTAACAGGACAGTAGTAGGATAGAAAAAGTCTAAGGTCTATAGTGGATCACAAACAGGGCGAGATGCACCAGGGGAAGTTTAGAGTGGGCATGAGGAAGCATTTCTTTACCGAAAGGGTGGTTGAACACTGGAACGGTCTTCCTAGAAAAGTGGTCAATGCCCCAAGCCTGTCAGTGTTAAGAGGCATTTGGACAATACCCTTAACAACATATTTTAACATTTTGTTAGCCTTGAACTGGTCCGGCAATTGGACTAGGTGATCATTGTAGGTCCCTTCCAACCAAANTCTACCCTCTTTCAGTTTGAAAGTGTTGCCTCTTGTCCTGAGGCAACTCTATCAAGACTACAGGCCTTGGTAAAAAGTTTCTCCATCTTTCTTTTAAGGTCCCTTTACATATCAAAAGATGCAATAAGGTCTCCCTCCACCCATCTCTACTCCAAGCTGAACAACCCCAAATCTCTCAGCCTCTCCTCATCATAGGAGAGCTGTTCCATTTCTCTCATCATTTTTGTGGCCCTCCTTTGGACCCACTCTAACAGGTCTGTGCCTCTCTTACACTGGAGACCTCAGAGCGAGACACAGTACTCCAGGTGGGGTCTCACTAGAGCAGAATAAAGGAGGAGAATCACCTGCCTTGACCTGCTGGCCATGCTTCTTTTTATGCAGCCTAGGATACAATCAGCTTTCTGGGCTGCAAATGCACATTGCTGACTCGCGCCCAAATTTTCATTGTATCCCCAAGTCCTTCACCACAGGGCTGTTCTCAACCTATTCATATTATTGATACTGGCATATTGATATTGATATATTGATACCGGGGATTGCCCCAACCCAGGTGCAGGAGCTTGCATTTGGCCTCGTTGAACTTCATGAAGTTAAAGATTTCATAAAGTCCTTCACAAAGTTATGGACTTCTTAACAGGACAGTAGTAGGATAGAAAAAGTCTAAGGTCTATAGTGGATCACAAACAGGGCGAGATGCACCAGGGGAAGTTTAGAGTGGGCATGAGGAAGCATTTCTTTACCGAAAGGGTGGTTGAACACTGGAACGGTCTTCCTAGAAAAGTGGTCAATGCCCCAAGCCTGTCAGTGTTAAGAGGCATTTGGACAATACCCTTAACAACATATTTTAACATTTTGTTAGCCTTGAACTGGTCCGGCAATTGGACTAGGTGATCATTGTAGGTCCCTTCCAACCAAAGTAGTCTATTCTATTCTATTCTATTCTATTCTATTCTATTCTATTCTATTCTATTCTATTCTATTCTATTCTATTCTATTCTTCCCCAAAAGGAATTTAAAATAAAAATCTTCATTTTGGGATGTATGAACAGAGGTGTGAAGTTTAAAATAATTATTGCATTGCACTCAGAACTGATGAGGCCTTATCAGCAGGTGCATCTGCCTATATTATTGGATCCACAGGGATCCCCAGCTCTGTGGGCACCCTCATATTCAAGAAGGATGTGACGATACTGCAAAGTGTCCAGAAGAGGACAAAAAAAGATAAAATGTTTAGAAAACAATTATTATAAAGTGCAAAAGAACTGAGGTGATATAGCAATGCAAAACAGTCAAATGTTGAAAAAGTCACCAGTGAGATATCCTAATGAAAGATTTGATTTCCTCTATCAGTTAAATACTTACACTTTACTTAAAACATACATGGCTTTTTCCATACTTTTGTGTCAAATTTTCTGGGTTCCCAGGACCCAGGCCACTGAATTTCAAAAAGGAGCCACCGCCACCATACACAGATAATGACACAAGCAATACAGCTGACCAGGCTCACGCATTGAATAAGGTATAGATTATATCTTTGCACAAGCTTGATTGCTCTACCTATGACTGGCCATTGGCATCAGGCCCAGGAACATACAGAAACATTTTAGTTGTTTAGACTAGAAAGCAGAATTTTGATTAAGGGACAGAATGGCAGCTCCAAGAGTTAAAAACAGAGAAAAAGAAGAATCCTTTATGGGGAACAACGATCAGCTGGTCACCACATCCTCCAATGCTAGCTGAGATGTTACTAATTTGCATGAGAAAAATTAAGATTATATACCAAGGATTAGAATCTGTATTACACAACTTTCTGTAATGTGCTATCATCCAAAATCTACTTTGTTGAATGATGCAGTAGATGAACTTGGCATTTATCTGAATGCAGAGCTCTTTTCTCATTAGCTATTAACTTCTAGCTGGAGTAGTACCTCCTGAAGTTAATAGCAGATTATCACCTGCAAATGCTAATATGTTAACCAAATTCAAACTGCTTAATTATTTTACCACATTTTTTGCACTTACAGGTATTGTTAATACAATTTCATTACTGTCTTGGCTATAATCAAAATGACAAAGAAATATTTCCCTTTTGAATCTGTAGTAATAAGTAGCTACAAACACATTTTGCTATTTCTATGCTTTGAGGTCTTAGTAGCCACAGGGAAAAAGCATGATAAAAGCCCAAATCAATTCCTCATTCCAATCAATCTTTAGCTATTTTCACAATTATGAAAGAAGCCAATATAATGCCGGCAATGTATTGCTTAGTCCTGCTGAGATGCATCATTTTATCCTAGGGGAGCATGTATTTTGAGAAACAGTTCTATTTAATTTGCAACCATAATCAAGTGATTGGATTTTATTTATGTAGGAAAAGTGTATTAATTTTATTTATAAATATATTTCATCAGGACGATTCTGTGATTCTGAGGGTCACAACCTTGGGTAATCACACTGGAAGGGCTTACAACTATTCTTATGAGTAAAACGAGTGAGGTTTTCTATAGCTCTTGTCCACTGCTAAATAGCTCAAAACTTCCATTAATGTTGTCTGTCTCCAGATTCTCAAAAGATTTTTTACTTTAATTTTCTTTGCCAACCTAAAAGACACTTACGGTTTTGCTAAGGCCCTCGACAATACAGTAGCTAGCAGTAATTAATACTATTGTTTTCTTAGTATTTTTTACTTTTCTGCTAACACTATCTACTTGTAAAGAAAACACCCCAGTGGTTTCAAATCAGAGATAGCTTGCCATTTCTCAGATGTGCTTGGGGGAGACTCATTCTGGAGGTTGTTGCAGAAGCTGAATCAGATTGAGGATGTTTCCTTGAACTGCAAGTTTTTTGTAGTGGTATCCACTGTCAGAAGACCATTTCCAGATCTCGCCCAAGAGCTGTGCTCCCAGCTTACACAGCAAGGTAAAGTCCATGGTGAGAGGCTGGGTTAGGGTCCAGCCAATGATTATTTAGGTAACTTCAGTTGTGACACAGTTTGAGGGAGTGAAACAAAAGACTTGTTTGGCTGGACCAAGGTCAGTTGTCCAGTCCCGTGCTTTGCTATCTTTGAAGGGGAACCAAACCAGATGGGAATTTGCATCTCCTATTAGCTAGGAGGAGGTTTAGATTTCCCTTGATTTAGCCTCATCATGACTATGTAGCAGAAACAGAAAATCATGCTCCTGGCAACTTCATGTAATAGCCTTCACTGAGTTTGTCAGCATGATGTGTAACACAATCTATTTTATCCATGTGGTCTGTAAAACCATCCTAGAAGTGCAATACAACTTGACAGCGAGGAGGTAATGGCTGCAGGAGGGCACTGGAACTTCGACTCTGATTATAAGCCTTCAGCCATAATTCACTGTTATATGAAGGGTGCTCCACAGCTAAGAATTTCAAGAGTGGTGTTCAAAAATATCACTCATCAAATATTGCCTAAGTAATGAATTCTAGAATTGCTACACTGAAAATATGCAGTGCAACCAGGAAAGACTTAATGGCTTATTGGAGTTGAGGGATTGTTCTTAATGGGTGCAAAACTCCATCTGCTTTCACAGTGTGAACAGGGAAAATTATGGTGCTATCTATGCCATCCAGTTCGTTCTCCTCTGATGCGTTACAATAGGATCTAAAGAAAGAACTAGCCAGCACATGGGTTTCTATATTATGCAAACTGAACTTTTCAAATCCATGAAGGATGTCAGCAAAAGTTGTCAGTCTTGTACTTGGATCATTACCAGGTTTGTAAGGTGAGACTCAGAACTGCAGACTGTAGGTTAGCTTCTTTCTCTCTCTCTCTCCCTCCATCCCTTCCTTTCCTCCTTCACAGCTCCCTTGCCCTTTTAATTTCTCTCCTTTTTTGTTTTCTTCCTTTTATTTTTTTACAATGAGAATCAGGGCTTTGCAAGACAACACAGAAGTCTGATAAAGGCCAATTGTTCAGAGAAATAATCTAGGAGAGCAGAAAATGATTTTGCCATTTGTTATGCACTCAAGAAATTGCTACAAGAAACAGGAGACTTTTATTCTGTTTACTTCTGCTGAGCCACATAGTAAAAACCATCAAATGTTTGTGGCTTAGTTACACATGCCTGGGATTCTTTTGTTGTGTAGCTTTGGTGCATACACTTGCCACATTATGTTTGCTTTTCTAGCTACGCTCGTGATGTGCGCAGGTGAAGATGGACATCGTAAAACATGAATTACAATGTTTGAGGTGAAGAACAGCTTATCTCAGTGATACTCTGTGTACTGTAAAGGCTGAGCCTCTTAGCCTGATAAATCCTAGTGAGTCCTGTGTTAAAACCCATTTATAATAAAAAAGATTTTGTTTTATTTTTAGTTAAAGAAAATCACCTGACCTGAAGGTCCAATCTTCACATTTTAACATAGGCTTCAAACTTCTTTTTTTCCATGCTTATATACCCGAAGGCCTATATCCAAAGAAAAATCCACAAATCTGACTGCCTGCTTAGACCCGCAAATATTAAATTACTCTCTCAAACTGTTCAAAGTGTTTCCTACATTAGGCCTCTCTGGATGTCACTGTGCCTAGGTATTTCTGTGGGGTGTGCGAGCACGATCCAGCTACAGCAAGACATTCTCGCCCTCAGCTGCCCAGGACGAAGGTCTCTCCCTGCTCCTTGGAGGGCTATCAGTGGCAGAGACCAAAAGTGTGATTGTGGCTGCCAGACCCAGACCTTCCCCCCACAGCTGATTGCCCATGCTATGGGCTTATATCTACCCTTTCAGGGCTCATGAATTTTTCTCTGTTGGCTACACAGAGTCTGTCAGGAGGAAAATGCTTTTTGTAGCCTGGTAACATTGGGTTGTTTTTTGGGATGTAAAAGCTGTGGGTTCAAATCACTCAGCATTTGAGGAGGGATCATGAAAGAAGCTTTCCTGCCTCCTGTGTTGTTAGAGGATGCTGGCATATGGAAATGGAAATGGAAATCTCTAAGTGAAGGAAGCAGGTTGCACAAGAATGCCCTGCAGCACTCCTGGATCGATGCCTGATAACAGAGTTTCAGGCATGGGCTTTTCTTTAGCATCTTATTTTTGATGGTTTGAGTGTATCACCTTGCCAGCTGTACCTCATGTGGTAACTAGTTCTTCCCCATATCTTTTACAGGAGTTTTGAGAACTTAGCACAGCAATCTGAAGCCCACTCTTGGAGCTTGACACCCAAGTTTCCACATTTGCCACAACCGAATGTGGCAGAACCTGAGGCCCTGCTTCGAAGGATGGCCAAATGAGACGTTTGGAAGTGACTCTTCCAGTCATCTTTGTGGGTGTGCTCTAGGACCCTGACCTAAAATGATTTTTCCTGACTTCAAGGGGCACTGAATCAAGGACCAGATACTCAGGGATTATTTTATTTATATTTATAAAGCAGTTAAAGACTTTTCTCCTTTTTGAATTCTTGAAAAAGTGGACCTTTTTGATATCCAGGAAGTCTAAATTATTCCCAGCGTGTACTCTTCTCTGCCATATATATTGGGTGTTGAGATACTGTAAGAACAAAAAAGGTTTAAGAAATCTCAGGCACTTTTATTGAAAGGTAACCTTTCTTCACAGACCGCAACTTTAGCTCTTGTTAATTTATCACTAAACACATGTTGAACTGTACAGCATTTGGGAAATATTTATTTTAAAAATAGTAAATCAGTATTGTAAGGGAAAGTTGTACAGGAATTGAACATTGTGCAGGTAAATTAACATACAACAGCTTCCAAAAACACAAGGCAAAAGTATTAAGGAATAACACTGACAAAGAGTTCGGTAATTGTTAAAAACCATAAATCATCAAATCAACTTTGCAGAGACAAGAGAACTAAAAGGGTAACTGAAGTTATAATTTATCACCAGTAGTTGCAAAGCAATCTGAAATCTGTGCAAACCTGACCACTGGGAAGTATCCTCAGCCTGGGGGGCTCTGGAGCAGCCGGGTGTCACCATCAGGGCAGCTGGCATCCTCCCGGTGGGCTGCCAACAGCAGGGCAGGAAAGTGGGGCAGGAATTGACTTCTGAGCATCTCAGGGGTCGCTAGAAGCCTTCCAGGCCTGCCAGCAACTGCACACAACAAACAACAGTCTTCTGGCTGTTGTAATTAGTATGCAAACTGGCTTGATGTCTACATCTAGTCAAAAAGTTGTAAGATCCAATGTATAAGACATTTTTTTTTTCCACCACACCCTTCCTGAGCTGCTGTGCTGCATTGCTCTTCAGCGAGCCCTAGGGCTATAGGCTGTTTGACTTTAAACAAGCAAGACTCTTGCAGTAAACAAACACAGATATTTCATTTTAAAAGTACGTAAGGGGATTTACACTGCAAGATTGGTCTATGTGACCGTAGCAATAGAACAGTCAAGAAGCCTTTTCCAGGGTTCGTTTATTTTGTGGTTTCTGGTGATCTAAAAGCAGGTCTTCCACAAAAAAAGTGAAAGTATATTAAATATAGCAAGGCCATAGAAAAGGAAAACGAAGACCTGGCACATCTCCGCTAATGAAGTACATGGCAAAGGCTCTGTTTAATTCAGCAGGAATGAGACCACAAATAAATATTAAGTCATAAATATTACTTACGTACTAACAGGGTTACACTCAGCTGAGACAAAGAAAAACCACAAAATTTTATATGAAAATTTTGCACAAAGTAATTTACAAATAGTTAATGAGGTTGTTGCAGAAGCTGAATCAGATTGAGGATGTTTCCTTGAACTGCAAGTTTTTTGTAGTGGTATCCACTGTCAGAAGACCATCTCCAGATCTCGCCCAAGAGCTGTGCTCCCAGCTTACACAGCAAGGTAAAGTCCATGGTGAGAGGCTGGGTTAGGGTCCAGCCAATGATTATTTACGTAACTTCAGTTGTGACACAGTTTGAGGGAGTGAAACAAAAGACTTGTTTGGCTGGACCAAGGTCAGTTGTCCAGTCCCGTGCTTTGCTATCTTTGAAGGGGAACCAAACCAGATGGGAATTTGCATCTCCTATTAGCTAGGAGGAGGTTTAGATTTCCCTTGATTTAGCCTCATCATGACTATGTAGCAGAAACAGAAAATCATGCTCCTGGCAACTTCATGTAATAGCCTTCACTGAGTTTGTCAGCATGATGTGTAACACAATCTATTTTATCCATGTGGTCTGTAAAACCATCCTAGAAGTGCANAACATTTGTCACAATACTCACAAACTCTGGACAAAGCAATGAATATAATAGCGACATATGAAGAGCACGTTTTCTGCTGGCAGTCAGTATGGTGCTCTGTGCCTGCAGTCAGAGCCAAATCCACCCATTGGGGACCCAGAGAGCCAACCACTTTGAAATTCTCTTTTTCCTCTATTTCAACGTTCTTAGGTGAGGGGGTTCTGGCAATAGTAGTCTCTGCACTGCAGAGTTGTTCATTTTTATTTAAAAGTTTCTTAAAAGCTTTGAAAATAATTTAGCAATAATAGTTACTCAGCTCAAAGATTGTGTTTGACCTGTTCTTTAAATTTTTAGCAAAACAACAGAAAAAAAGTCCTGGCGAAACCCTATTTTCCCACTATTACCAACTCATTCATTCATGACAGGTTACAGGATATAGTATCTCAAAAATCTCATACTTGATAGTCTTATTTTTGTCACTAATTTGGTACCTTACGACAGTTAAGAATCTGGTCACTGAAAGTCAGTTTTTTTTATAATTTGGCATTTCATTTTGATAACTTATAAATACACATGGCCCAACAGATGATTAACTTTCTTTAGTTTAAAAATCCCTCCCTTCTCTCTTTGCATAGTATTCCTTGCATGCACAGATTCTAGTGAAAATCGTTTTTAAAAGCGCATCCTTTGTTAAACAGTTTGAATGTTCTTTTTTGTTTACTAAGATACTTTATCACACTGTCTGCCCTGAAAAAAATGGTTTAGGGAAATTCTGTGGTTTGCGTTATGCGAGGGCTCAGACACAATGGGCCTTTCTTATCATATTACCTATGATCCTATGAATAAGCCAAAAAGTAAAGCAAATGAACAGCTGAAAATCATCCGACACAAACTGAGCTTCAACTTACACCAAAAACCGTATCACTTACTACAGGTGACAACTTCTGAAGAGCTCTCTTAAATATCTCAAAATGATTATTTTCTTCCATGAAGATATGCAGCTTGGAGAGAGAATACAGCTGTCAAAGCATGATTTCACAGAGTAGTGCATTCATGGACCTCTGTAAACCTCAATGTCATATTCAAGGCTGAGGTTATAACAGCCAATTCTGTATCGTGAACATTAATAAAACTGGGGGACAGCTCATAAGCAGTTAACAATTTTCCTTTGGCTGAACAACAGTTACCACATGATTATAATACTGGTGATTCTTTGCAGTGCAGACCAGTGGAGACTGAAAATACCGTGTCCAGTGGGACTGGTGAACATAAGGCCACAAAAAGGACCACCTCCCTTTTTCAGGTTTCATTAAAAAATTAAAAAACAGATAGATAGAAAAATATCTATCCCAAATAAAAGGGAGAAAAATTAGTCTAGTCCACTAAAATGAATATAATTTATTTGTTCATTTGTTTAGAGACAAAACATTTCACCACAAGGACAGTAAAGCTCTGGAGAACATTACCCAGGGAAGTTGTGCAGTCTACGTGGTGGAGATTTTTAAGATGTGACTAGACAAATCCCCGACAACCTGGTTTGAATTCAGTACTAGCCTTGCTTGGAGTAAGAGATTGGACAAGATGGTATTCTGAGATACCTTCCACTTGAAATATTCTATGATTCACTGTTTCCACTGCTCTTGAATAATCTGGAAGTTACTGACAGAACTGCCGAGGTGATACCTGGGAAACTTAAAGTAAGAGCACTCTCTTAGCTGGTTCTTCTCTCCATACCTGCAGGACCAAAGGCCTACGTAAACCATGAGCTCCTTGTTTCTGTGCTGCATATCCTCCTGGGAAGACACCTTATAATGTAATCCAAGACATGTATCTTGAATTAGCTACTTGCATAAGCATTTCCCTCTAGTACATGATGAGTTAGAAGCTTCATTCAGCCAGGTCTTGCATATCTGTAATCATAATCAGTACACCAGGGGATCAGTTAACATTATCGTATAGTGACAGCTCCTGATTGGCCTATTCATGGACACAGCCCTATTTTGCCAAGCACTGTATAAAAAAAAATAAAAAAAAAAAAAAGAAAGGACGCAGCCACCCTAAAGATACAGCAGCCTCAATCAGCCTGGAAAGTGTGGTGGCATGTACAGGTAGCAATTACTTACACAAAAACCTCATCATTAAGAAAAAGTGCTTCTTTAATAATTCATTGCAGCTCAATCTGCAACTAGTAGCTGATGGAAGAAAACTACATATACAACAATCCTATACACTGTATTTTGGCATTATAGAAGTCATGACTGACACCTTTACTCTAAATACGCACTATCAAAAATAGATGTAAACCACCTAATGAAAAAACAAAAGCGCTTTTTTGTTGTTTTTAGGAAAAATGGATAATTTACACCATCTGTAAAAGACAGATTAAGGTTTACAACCATCACAGAGGTGCCCTAAGGGATGACTCAAGCTAAATACATGCAGCTTTGATTCAGACTATTAACTAAACACTCTTTACGAATTGTCACAGTTCTTCCCAACAGGTGAAAAGAACAACGCTATAGTCCTTATTGTGAAAACCATATAACAACTAGATAAAACATCGTTATTTGAAGATATCTTTGAACTCCAAACACCAATGCTGACTACATTGCACTCTTTTGTGTTTACAACGTTAACATAGTCTAGTAACCTTAAACTGCCACCTGTCCTGTAGAGATCATGAGCCTCCTTGTGAAGATGCACTGTAGTCTTGATTGATTGATTGAACATCACATCTTCAGCACTCAATCTTGTGCTTCCATTCGTCAATGGGATATATCTTTATTTTTGGTAAGGAGGTATGATTATTTAGTCTCCATTCATATAGATCAACTCAGTTCTATCAATACACGTCTCTCTAAAAAATACTAAACAACAATGATGATGTGTTTTAGTGAGGTCCTGGAAGTAGGTAGACTAAACTTATGCTTAAGTGTATATTCTCCTTCCATATTACAAGGTGCTTAACAGATAAAGTGCTGCGTAAGTGGTCATGCTGCTCTTCTCCATTTTCTGTGCATTTTTTTCTGCATAGTCTGTAAACTATGTGTTCAACACAATCCCCTGCCTGATCTTTTTTTTATGATCAACACCATTTCAAACAGTGTTTGAATCTAGAAAACAGAAAACCAATATGTTCTTTGACAAACCCCAAGTATCACAAAAGTAATAGTAAGAAAATATATTAGAAATAATAAAGTCTAAATCTCATTATTCCACTACCCTGAGAATGGGGGCAAACTGCCAGTGATAATGGCAATGCACATTTATTTTTCCCTTCATAACATGAAGATATAAAAATTCAGACTAGCTGAACTAGATTAGAAACTTGATTTAACTTGATGATATTTAGAAAGTCCAGCACTCTTTCTTATTAGAGTCTCAGGCTGGTTCATCAGGCTTTGGGACTGTAAAGATGGCATTTATAGTAATGTGAATCCCTGTCATTGTGGTGACAAAAAGCATTTTAAGTGACTCACCACGTGTCAGTGGAAAAGAAAAGTAACGAAACCTGTCCAAACCAATCTCCAAGTTTGTTCTTTTTTTTTTTTTTTTACAATCCAGTGCTATTTATAGAAGGAAGGTTTGGTGCCCAACTTGGGTAATTATAGAGATCGAATATGGGCACTATCCACGTCATAATTGCAAGCATAACTACAGCAACTCCAATGATGTTAATGACCAAACCAGCTTTCACCTGAAGGAGAGGAAAAAGAAAGCAGAAACTCACATCAAGACACTGAAGAAAGTTTTCAAAATGCTAAAAATCCCCTTTAGAGAGTTTTGCTTAAATCTTACCATGTCCATAACAGTTAAATGACCATATGAAAATACAATGGCATTGGCTGGGTTTGCTACAGGAAGCAGGAACGCAAAGGAAGTACACAAGGTAGCAGGTATCAAAATGAAAAGTGGGTTCACATGAATGGCTTCAGCCTATAGTGAAATAAAAGAAAGACAACAGCTGTCAATTGACACATTTGCCAAATGAAAATACATAAATACAAACTTATTATATATTAATATAAATGAACTGTGAACAGAACTACCAGTTTAAATAGTGAGAAATAACCTTTTCTGATAACTCATTTTTAAGATTCTATTTGGGAATGCTTCAGAAGAAAAAAGATGATTCTGATACAGAATAGCCACTGAGCTTTAAATTCATATCTGATGTTTTCTAATTGTAGTTGAGTTCAT
Organism: Steatornis caripensis; assembly: GCA_013398225.1. Taxonomy (NCBI): domain Eukaryota; kingdom Metazoa; phylum Chordata; class Aves; order Caprimulgiformes; family Steatornithidae; genus Steatornis; species Steatornis caripensis. The sequence goes on from VZSC01019036.1 coordinate 46,322, forward strand.
AAAATGAGACTATTGCAAAGACTGCGGACACCATACAAGAACTAAAAGCAGAAACACTGCCAGACAGATGATAGGGTTGAATTTGTATGTAATGCATAGGAGGGATTCAATGAAGTGAGGACCAAGGTTTCTTTGTAAGAGAGGGAAAGGATGTTAATAGGTGTCTAGGCTGGCCAAGAGGAAACTCTACGGACTAGAAGATGATCAGTAACTTTTGAATAAGAAAGAACTGGATGGTTAGGTAAAGATGATGAGACAAAAGGACACAACTGAGCTAAGGTGAGAATAAATGAGAGTTATATATAAAGCACATCTATTATCTCTTCTCTTTGATGACGGCTTGAAAGTTGCAGCATTAACCATTTTTGCTGCGGTCCTGAAGAAACGCTAAGAGAGCTGTGCTTTTCAAGTAAGTGCTTCAAATATTCACAAATAGGAAAAACAGTGTTGATTTTTGAGTGTTGAACTTTTACGGTATTTTACTGAATTTTCATTATATCTTGTAAGAAAGCCCTAAGACAAACAAGTGTCCAATGCCCAACGCAGCACAGAAAAAAAATGCATGAAGTATTTTATGGAGACTTCTAAAAGCTGCTACTTTGAGCAGTTGTGTTATTACATGGATGGTAGAACAGATTCTTATGAAAAACAGCCTGTGTTATACTTACCAAAGGAGATAGTATGGGCAAAAATATCGTAATGGTAGCTGGATTGCTGGCCACTTCTGTTACTGAAGTGACAATAAGGCATGAAATCAAGATAATCAGCCACAAGGGTAATGATCCTAGAGGGGTCAATTTACTTGCTACCCAATCAGAAAGTTTTGAAACCTGCATAAGGAAAAAGACAACATGGTTATGTTTTACAAGTCACTGAGAAGAAAATTTGATAAATGGTATAGAACAGAAATTTATTCATCTGCTAATTGTGAAGTATTTGTGTAAATGAGAAAAAATCTGAAATATTTTCCATATTCCTACCACATGTTTTTAAGCACATTTTTCTAATTTAATAGTGTCCTATAGGAACCCATGGAAACTATATTCCATTTATTTGTATTTACACATCTGAGACATTTAGAGGAGTCATAACCAGAATATTGTAATATGCATATATCAGGCTTCACAATCAGAGTTTGGGCCCAAAACTACTCGATTTACTGGAGAAGCCAGCAAAGCTCCACGTGGGAGGTACTACAATCACGTGGGACGTTAACCCTAAGACTTTGGAAACAGTGTCTGCACAACTCCTACCACCTTCAGGTTTGAATTAAATAACAAACAGTAGTCATCATTGTGCACAGTCTTTAAAGACAAAGCGAACTCCTCTTTTTGTAACCCTGCTTTCTGAATATTCATCACATCTATCATGTTCGATACTTCTACACAATAGCTTGCTAAACCAGGAGAATAACTGTGAATTCACTGGTGTCTGAATTGCTCCTGATGTGGGTCGTGATAATTGTTTAGTATCTCCTATAAATTGCATTACCTCACAGCCTTCTGCCAGTGCAAATCCTCCACCAACAAGAATAGCTATTTCCCAGGGCATGCATGACTGAAATTCCTTCCAAGTAATCAGTGGAGTGTAACCAAAAACAGCTAAATAAATAAATAAATAAATAAGTAAGTAAGTAAACCTGACAAATTTTAAAACATATCAAAAAACATCTTGAAATAATCTCTCTGAGGAAGTACTTGCAAAATATTCCAAGGCAAAATCTCATCATTATAACACGAAGAAAGTCTTTTGACGTGAAGAACCAGCACTTCCTGGGGCAGATCCTTAGCTGGTGAAAGCTGTCACAACCTGGAGACAACAAAGCCGTAATGCTTGCCATGAGCGGAGCATCAGCCCCTCTCCCCTCCTTCCCTATACGGAAGATAGCTATGGGATATCAATGAGTTTAATTTACTCAATACAACTCCACTATTCAGACAGATTGCTGAGCAAATACTGTTTCACTTAGACTCATTTAGGTTCTGACCTGGCATTCTCTGTGAGTCCCCAAGTGTTATTGATTCCAGCAGCAGAATTGAATGCATAAAGAAGATAAGCCGGAGGCATACTTTAATCGGGGTAAATTCCGTTTTGAAGGGGAAAAATCAAATGAGAATGGACTCATTTACCATGTTGAATTTTATAACGTACCTTAGATAAGCAGTAAGATTTTCAAAAAATAAACCCAACCCTGCCCCATGTAGTCCCATTCAAAGCCCGTTGCAGTCAATGGAAAAATGGTTTCCACTGGCAGCAGTGGGCTGCAGGTAGCAGGTTCCTGCACAGCACTAGCTCCTGCTGCTCACATTGCTCTATTGTTGGCACTGACTTCCAGGCCAACAATGCTCTATATCCCAGTAAGACTTCATCCTATATTAATATTGTAACATTAGTATTTAACAACATTCCTCTAGCAAGTGCAATAAATTATATTTATGGTTGCATCTTAATATTTTATTGTAGTAAAACTGTATCAAAATATACTCAACTGTTTTCTCCATTTGAAGTTCTAGACAATGTTTTTGCTGGAATAATAAAGAACAGGAGGCCGATCACTAAGGCAGTTGTTGAATCAGTAGCATAGCCTTTATACCTAAGGAGAAGATAGCAAGAAAAAAACCATATAAATATACATAGTGAGAAGGAGTAGGGGAAGAGTGAGGAGAAGGATGGAGCTGCAGATAGGAGCTGTTATGGACTGACCACAGTCCTCCATTCCCCATCCATCACACCACTCGGTGCAGTGGAAAAAAGGTGGAGTCGTCAGGAATGAAGGAGTAAAGTTGAGCCTGGAACGAAAGAGGATGGGGGAAAGGTGTTTCAGTTTTTGTCTTTGTTTCTTGCCATCAAAATCTATTTTTAATTGGCAAATCAGTTCAATTAATTTTCCCCAAGTCAAGCCTGTTTTGCCTGTGATGATAACTCATGAGGGATCTCTTTGTCTTTATCTTGACCCATAAACCTTTTGATCTTATTTTCTCGCCTGTCCTGTTGAGGGTGGGGGGAGTGAGACAGTGGCTGGGTGGACATCTGGCAGCCAAGGTCAATTTACCACATCTATAGAAATAAATCAATAAATAAGCATCTTGAGTAAGCACGTGTTATTTTGTCACGCAGAAATAAGCTGGGGGAGGGGAATGTTTGGGAATAGCTGATGCTTAAGCACCTAATTTTCACAGTTTAATGATGAATTTAGAAACTTTCATATGCTCTGTAATAGATTCAGTCCAACAGGTCTTAAGAGCACTATGCATTCCCACAAAGGATGAAGCTAAGAGAAAGCAGCAGAGCTTTATTATCATCCTCCTATGGCTGTCACTACTAGAGTCATAGACACAAGGGCCATCTTTCTTTTGGTCATTTCCAGTGCCTGAGAACCACTTGCACTAGTGTTTGTTAAACTGATCCAATAGCCTTCTAACTTGTACAGAGTAGCCCCAAGACCAGGTGAAGTGCACAGGTGAGCTCTAAGGCTGTTTTAACACATCCATCTGATTCTGTTACACACTGTTAAGTGGTGACATATCCCAGTCTATCTTTTTTCAGTCAAGGTGGTCATTCAAATGAATAAGAATTTTGCCAACCAACATTTTCTTAACCTTTGTAACTTTTTTATTATTTTCTGTAAGTTCTTCTGTAAGATTTCCTGAACGAGTATATCAATATATTTGTCCTCTCAGCTTCATACCATATACTTTTCTGCATATGCAGCTACAATACGTCCAAGCATAACTTCCCAACAGGTTTTCCCAGTAGCTGAAGTATTTATTCTAAACCAGGGCTTTTCACTGAAAAGGAAAAATAATCTCCCAGTTATATGTTACAAATGTATAATCTGGTAGATCCCTTTGCATAGCATACTGACACTACAACCAGCGTAATTTCAGCTAACACTGTCACAGAATCAAGCTACCATAAAAGTTGAAGTGGTTCTCTAATATACTGTCTCCTGATTCCTATTGACTGCTATCCCAGAAAACAATTTTAAAAACCCAATTTATTATGTTGTTACGGTTTCTTAAGGCAGAGGGTTCTGCTTATATATCATCTTTAGCCTAGGACCAGATGCACTGGGTCTAAAGAGCAGAAAATCTCTTCCTCTAGGATCCTATTCTGCACTGTTTTAACACTTGCTAGGAGTTTTGGAGGAAGGCAAGATTTAGATACAGAAACAATTCATTCTGCCAGTTTCTTCTAGGCAGTTGCTTCTTCACAGAATGGTTGAGGTTGGAAGGGACCTCTGGAGGTCACCTGGTCCAACTCCACCTGCTCAAGCAGAGTCACCCAGAGCCAGTTGCTCAGGATAATGCCCAGATGGCTTTTGAATATCTCCAAGGATGGAGATTCCATAACCTCTCTGGGCAATCTGCACCAGTGCTCAGTCATGCTCACAGGTAAAAAGCATTTCCTAGTGTTCGGGAGGAACCTACTATATTTCAGTTTGTGCCCATTGCCTCTTGTACTGTTGCTTGGCACCACTGAGAAGAGCCTGGCACTGTCCTCTTTGCACCCTCCCAGGTATTTTTAAACATTGACAAGACGCCCCTGCAACCTTCCATTCTCCAGGCTAAACAGTCCCAGCTCTCTCAGCCCCTCTTCATAGGACAGATGTTCCAGTTCCTTAATCATCTTTGTGGCCCTTTGTTGGATGGTCTGCAGTACGTCCATGTCTTGCACTAGGGAGCCCAGCACTGGATGTGGCACTCCAGGTGTGGCCTCACCAGTGCTGAGCAGAGGGGAAGGATCACCTCCCTTGACCTGCTGGCAACAATCCTCCTAACACAGCCCAGGATACCATTTTCCGCCTTTACAGCAAGGGCACATTGCTGGCTCCTGTTCAATTTGGTGTCCACCAGGACCCTGAGGTCTTTTTCTACTAAGCTGCATTCCAACTGGGTGGCTTGCAATGTGTACTGGTGTACTGGGGATGATGCTCCCCTGGTACAGGACTTTGGAATCCCCCTTGTTAAACTAGGGAGGTGCAATTTTTTGCTCACAAAATCTTGGTATTCCTGACGCAAAACACCATTCTCAAAAAATCTGCTTGGGACACACACAACATCCTCCCGTTAGTCATACTGTTATGAAGACACACATAGCATCATTCCAAATAGAAGCTTTTCAATCATTATCAAATTTTGATATAAACATTTTTCAAAGTCAATTTATCCAAGCTGTAATGCAGTTGCATATACAACACTCGCCTGCTTATAACACTGCAAAACTGATGTTTCTATAAGGACGCAAAAAAGATGTTGATTAAGGAGATCTTACAATGACTCCAGCTGAGATATCATTGTAGATAACAGGTCTGTGGGCAAAAGTACGTAGTGGCCTTGTAGTGAAAGTAAAGAAAGGAGTAAGCCATGCAGAAAAAAAGAAAGAACGCACTCAGGCAATAATCTGAGGAAGCATGAGGAAAGCCNCACCATTGTAGATAACAGGTCTGTGGGCAAAAGTATGTAGTGGCCTTGTATTGAAAGTAAAGAAAGGAGTAAGCCATGCAGAAAAATAAGAAAGAACGCACTCAGGCAATAATCTGAGGAAGCATGAGGAAAGCCCACCTTTCATACAATGTTGAACTTTATGTTTCTTATGAGGTTCATAAAGTTCTGGCCAAAGGCCAACTTGAAACTCCTCTAATTGAATCTAATATCCTACAGCCTGGAATCAGGCCAGGACATGGAAGGAAACTGCTGTAGCAGAAATGATGTGTGATCCTGTGCTGTCAACAGACGGGGAGGAAACAGGTGTCTTTACCCTGTGCTGCTCTCTGTAGTGTTAAACAACATTTATTAAAACATCCTGCTGTCTGCCTCTTGAGGGAAGTAACAGGGGCTCAGGGCACGACAGTAAAGGATTAGTCTTTAATAGATCTACAAAATTTTCTTAAGAATAATTAACTGGTGAAGGTAATGTATATTTGAAAGGCATCTGATAATGCTGCTTAAAAACGAGCTCTACTCAATACTGATATAGTGCGAATGTGGATTAAAAATTGGTTGACATTTCAAAAAGTATCATAATTAAATACCAATATTTCTGCTGGGATTTGAAAAAAATTATTTATTTGTATTTTAAAGGAGCATTCAGTAACTTGTGTGAATGCACACAAGGGGCTGAGAACATGAACATGGAGGGTAAAAGTGATGGAAATTGGTTTCTTGAAGCAAAACTTTGCGCATTCCATTTAGTTTGTCAAAACAAAGCTTATAACGTGATATAATTAAACCAGATATGTATATCCTTAAAGCTCCTATCACAGAAAAATTTTTAATCCAGCAGGGAAAGACAAAAACAGATGGCTGGAAGATATATTCAGACAGAAAACAACATGCAAATTTGTCTTGTTTAGTTTGGCAACAGAGATGATTATCCACCAGGACAGACTATCAAGGAAAGTGGTAAATCCCCAAATCAGAGGAACATGTGCTTTGCCACCCTGAAACCAAGCCTGATTGCTTTCTGGGAATTTGAGTTCTAATAAAATAAATCTCTACTGGGCTTAACACACAGAACAAAGTAGCTTTTCTGATCTTCAGTGTGTTAGAAAAAATGAACTGACAGTCCTGTCTGTTTTAAGACCCTGGGGGAGTGGTGTGATTCCCACCTCATAGGACCCACTCACCGGACCATGAGGGTCTCAGGGTTACTTATAGTTCTGACATTGCAGCGTTTCAAAAGGACGAAGCTTATCTGTGCAGGTGACAGAACTTCCCTGAGGCTGGCTTGAGACTGTGGGATAAGATCCTGTGGAAACTAAGTACTATCAGTACTATCTAAGGGCAGAGAATATTTCTGTATAGTTGTTTCCTGTAACATAAACTTAAGGAAGCTGTGCACATGCCTATCACTATACTTAAATCCAAAACACTGAACAATTTTTTATGTGGAGGCATTAGGGAGCAATTGCGTGAGAGATGTAAGCGCAGTTCGTGCACTGCTAGAAGCGTCTTGGACATCACGGTGATGAGTGCTATTGTAACCATTGACAGAACCACAGTTCCTGAGTTTTGAGTTCCTTTTCCTGTATCTGTGTTTTCTTTAAAGAAGATGCCTTACTACTTCTGCCAGCTGTACCTGCGCTGGCTCCTTGCTCCGCTCGTGTATCTTGGCTGAGAAGTTGTAATTGCTCAGAAAAGTAAAAACCTAATTGCTTGGTTTTGCGCACATTAATGCAATTGATTGACAAAGGAAAGCCATCTAGAAATAGGCAAGATCAGAATAGTAAGAAATGTTTTCTTTCCCCTTAAATGTTTTGTTGGGGAGAAACACAAGCTTTGTTTCTCTTCAGGTTACCTCACCCAAATTATAACATGATTCAGCCTAATGTGACATGACACGTGCCTGCATTCCCTTCCATGGAAAAGATTAGAGAGCATCCACAAAGAAACATCCCCGTGCAGAACCTGTAATCACACTTATTATGAGAATATTCTGCTTTTCTTTGTCAGTGAACAAAATCCTCAGACAATGGTAATCAGACAACTTCAAATAGGAAAATATGGATCTCTGGACTGAAATTATTCATTTGAAGTGTAAGTCCCATATTTGAAAGTTTTTTTACAGTGTCTGTTTTTTAGTATCTAATGTATCTTGTCAAATGCTGGTCGATGAGCACTGAATGTTAATATGAAGCAGAAAGAGAAGCAAAGCCAGCCTGATTGCTTAGCTAGCTGATTGCTTGATTAGGTCAACACTCCAAAATCCCTTCAAGAATACAGAGTTTCATATGAGGCAATGATGATCATCACATCTGCTGTCGTTATAAGGGAAAAAAATGTTCTATTGCAACTTTAAAATAATTAAATATTAAATAATTTTAAAACAATCTTAGTTTTTAATATACTTTCTAATGCTATTTTTACACAAAATAATTTTCCTTTGTACTTTAAATCTTCGAGGGGCTACACTTGTTCCTTGTAACGCCCCCTAGCAGACTTTCTGGCAGAGCACTGGGGAGGGTATGTGAGTATGTGAACAGTGGGAATAGATTTAAAGAGAAGGGGCATGCTGGATGCATGTTCGTCTGTCATTTATGACAGACACACAGAAAAACAAAATGGAAAATTACCATCCAAGTCCAGCACTGGCCTTTCACCCATGCAATAATAAATATTAAATCCAGAAGGACCTAAACAGCATCAAGTCCTGCTCCTCCCAATCATGCAACTACTTCCCAGCACTCCAGAGCAAAACTCAGACCTTTATCACAGAACAGAACTGAGATTTCAGTAATTACAGCAAGAGAACAGAAGATACCGTAGTATTGTAAGTTCTTGCAAGAACGACCGATTTCTTAGGGAAAAATATCTAGGTGATCCTGGGGAAGGGACTGCGTGACCAAGCTGCAGCAGAAGGCAAAAAAATGTAGTAGCTCCTGAATTGTTCTTGCCTTCTTGGTGGTTAGTTGAAATGTGACGTTGAGAGTTACATAGGAACAGATAGTAATTTATATCATTAATTAGAGCTGCCAAAGTAGGAGATGTTGGCCTGTATGCATACCAGTGGGGCTGTCACTAAGTGCAGTAAATAAAAAAATTCTAACCAAAGATTTATTCTTAAAATTACAGATATGATGAGGAAGTAGGATACTGTACCATCAATCATTATGCATTCTCCCTCACTGGATCAAGTTTAGTTTAATGGGTTTAGCATATTTCAGATACTGCACAATACATCTATGAAATTGTGGGAGTTTACCTATTCTGATTACACTACAAAGGTTTTCAACAACTTCAGCCCGGAATATTTCTGAGGTATCGAAATATTTCCTTTTTTTTTTAAAACTGAGAAGTAAAGAAGACTTGTAGTTAAGACACAGTACAGTTCTTCTTGGTGTATCAAAGATTACTTACTTTGGGAAAAGTGAAGACCATCCTGGGATGAAGCCAGGCTCTCTGGTGAACCACAATAGCGTCATTAGAATGAATAGGACAAGTGTAACAGTTTCTGGGTAGCTATAGCAGAAACAGAATGGGTTATACATTTCCCTGTATTCACACTCGGATTTACTTGCTCTTGTTTACAGATTTATGGTTTGACACACCTCATTCGTCCAAGCTTCTTGTACTCCTCGTGAATCACCTGTGCTGAGGCCTCTTCTCTAGCTGTTTTATTCTTGCCACACTTGAACATGTTTTTAAAACTGGAATGTAAATCAGCAAAAATTAATTAACAGTGTATACAGAAAAAAAGCCCTCCAACCTTTCCAGTTACCAATAGCACTTTACAAAAGTAAGATTTTCACTTTACAACGCAGTATCTCCCATTAAATTATCACATACCAAACTGAGCATATTGGAATTAATTGACAAAGCCCAATAGAAGATTGACAGAGGCAGCAACAAAACGTGTCCTGTTATTGACTAGCTCATTTGTCCAAGAAGTATGAAGCTTTAATCATGGGAACTAATTGAAACAATCAAATACATAAGCTGGCTATTCGATGAAAGTCATCTATGACTTTGCTTTGCTTTGTTTTGTAATGAAAAAGTTTGTATCGTAAGAGTAGCCTGCATACTGAGCAGCAGAATATCAGCCACAAGCTAAGTCTTCATTCCGGGGTAAGACCCTTACACAATGTTAAAAAGAACACGTTCAAAACAATCAAGAAAAATGAAACAATAAAAATTCACGTATAGAGTGGTAAGCATCGGATGATTCTAAGTCTGCTTAAGAGCAGACAGTCTCACTCTTCATCTGTTGCACCATAAGCAACCGTGTAATTGTGGAAGACAGGTGTCTCTATTGTTATCTCTGCAGATGTTGGTGAACTCATGGAGAGCAAGGCTTTGAAGAAAAAGACCAAAAGAAGTATTGTCCTCTCCAAAACCTTAAAAGCACAAGCTCCAAGGGGAAAAAAACCCTGCCGTTCCACCATGCATAAATTTTGGAAAAGCAGAATTTTTTTACTTCACATTTACAAATATAGTCATCCAATTTATAACACAGATAGATATTGCTCAAGCATTCAAGCCAATTCCTGACTCCAGCAAAGGGCAACATCCTGGCTATAAATCTTCCAGTCTTAGACCAAAATGGCTAAATTGTCAGTATTTTTCTGTCTTGCACACATGCACTGTTTAATGATGATGTGAATATCCTAAAGGAATGGGTATCATCATTTGCAAGATGGACTTTTCACATTGGGCTGAGTAGTCAAGGACCCTTTTTTTAGAAAACTCTTGTCCCATTCCGAGGCTCAGCCATACTAATCAAGGATGCAAAATCACTGTTGCTGCGTTATCTTCCTATTGAGTCTGTTAAACTTAGATGCAGAATTTACTCCTGGTACAAAGTATCTCTTACATCATCAACTTTTACTGATTACAACATTTACTTACTCAAACCCAAGGAAAAGCCACTGGAGCCAGACCCAGGAGAGTAGCAGAATAATGACTGTGATGGGGATGGAAAGGATAAACCAGGATCCAAAATTGATGCACTGGCAAGATGGGTAATGTCTGGATGAAAGTAAAAAACTGTTCAGTTGAGCTTTGCAAAGGAATGAAGACTTGTGAGAAGTGCCAGAAAGCCCTACTGCAAGAAAGTGCTTCTGGCTGGCAGCTGAATTCAGCTTGAGGTGGCCTCTGGTGTCCTCTTCCCTCGCCCTCTCATCCTGTTCCTGATCATCATGACCATTACAGGAACTAGTTGTGCCAGTTATTTGAGCACTGGATCAGCAACAGGTCTGGGATTCTGACACCTATCTAGGTGTGTCTAACCTGAGTTCGGTAGGCAAGGAAGGGCCACTCACAGCGATAAGGACCATTAGAACTACAAAGAAACAGAACTTGAAGAAAAGCAGTTCTTTGAGAGGACACTTTAGCACAAGAATATATACTCAAATGAACAAGCTCCAATGAACTTAGAAGACAGCACTGTGGGCAACATTGAGGCTTGTATTGTTTAAGGCTCCATAAGGGATTCAAAACTGATTAAAACCAAAATTATTACTACTAATTTCCAGGAAAGGCAGGAAAGTTCATTTGTTTAGGTGGATTGTCTCTCCAGTCACCTTGTCTCTTTGAGGCTGCCTTAATCTGTTGTTTACAGATGTGGGCCATTCAACCAGAGCACTCCCTGCCATGTGCGCTTCGGAAAAGGAGAAATGGGCTTTTGTTTTCTGAAAGAAATTAATTGATTGTTGAATGAGATAGGTGCCAGATAGGCAAAAGGCCAGGTAAGTGAATTCTGTTTTCCAGTTTATGAACAGAAGTTATTCTTCCTTTGAGCTCCTCCAGCTCTACTGAGCGAGCTTTTAATGGTAAAAGTGAAAAAATTCTAGTCTCCTTAAACAGCCTTTCTCCTTGATGCAAAAATCACATGGAAAGGTAATCACAATGTCCAGACAGAGGCTGTAATGACTGTTTCAAATTATTAGCCGACCTTCTATGTTTCAGGCCCTGCTAGATGAAAAGGAATTCTGATGGTCATATAGGTCTTTGAGACAGTAAATGCTTACTATGAATGCTTTCTCAAATATTATGCAAATTTTAGGATTGATCTATATTTATTGTGATGCTTACATATATTGCAATTAAAGTGCCAGCAGGGACTGAACCACAACTCCTATCCACTTCTTGAGGTGATGCTCTAAATTGCAACTGTACATAGTGATGACAGTGAAACTGCAACAAAAAAAGGCATTCTGTTATTATATATAATCTACTGATTATGTGGCTATTTAGCTTTTATTACATAATTGCCACATCAATTTTTGAATGTAAGCATTCCGAGATAGGAAAAAACTGACATCAGCATAGCAGTGACTTAGTATCTCATCACTTGTTAAAGTGTTTATGAACTTGTGTGAATTATATGTGATAATTCCTTACTGAGCAAGAAAACAAGCTCTTGAAAACTTTATACTAAAAAGTCAATTCTGTTATAAAAGGATAATTTATTGTGGTAGGGTATCACAGGAAGTTTGTGCAGTGCTGAATATATGTGTAAGTATTTCTAGTAATCTTAAAGTTAGGTATTCTATTTCTTTTCTAGATCTATTTCCTTTGGAAAATGAAAAAGCGTGATTGATTTTAATAATCCTCATTTTACAGTGATTCTGTGCAAATAACAATAAACTCTTTCCAGGCAAACACTACAAATGCCAACAAACTTGGTTCACAGAACAAATTCAGATAAAATTATTCCTTTTGCTCAAGTTGAAAATAATGTAATGTTGGCAAAGCTTGATTCTTCATTTTGGAAGGTCAAAGCCAGTTACCAGAATAGGATTCAGGAGATTGAGTAACCTGTGAGTGAGCCTGACTGGACAACCAAAGGTTTCGTTGTAGGATTTACTCTTCCTCAAGCATAGGAGAGCTCAGCTTTTTCCCTGACACAGCATTGTCTGGGAACCTTTTCTCTCTCTAATCTCTCCACAGCCTCCGCCTCGCCCTGGGGTGCAGCTGTCTGTGCTCCTAGGATCCACAGCCCTGCTCCAGCAGAGCCCAGTTGTGAACCTTGGCTTGCAGTGCTGAAGAAACTGCTTTGTGTGGGAAACAGCTGTGAAAAAATCTCTATAGCAGAGTTGTGTAAGATTAGATAGGTAAAAGTGCAGATGTGAGATAACTCGCACGGGGATCTGCAGCAGCCTGGAGGGTTCAAGAGAAAAAATACCAATGCAGAAAGGGATAAAACACTAAAGGAGAAACATAAGGAGTCAGAAGAAAGGGACTCAGCATCACTGAGGATCTGTTCCAGGGAGCAGTGAGGATCAACCCATCTCATCCTCACTGATGCTGCCCCATAAAGGCTTCTGAGTATCTTATGAGCAGTGGTGAGCAGACTCATGCTTAGCGTATTAGCTAGTTACACAACTTCTCAGTGTGTTAGCCAACACTTCTTCATTTTTTTTCTTTCTTTTTCTTTTTTTTTCCCCTCCAGTAGGATACATTCTAGACACTGTATTGTAGTGTCTCTTTGCATACAATAAAATAATTAATAGAGTGACACTGAGAGGATCAGTAACAAATCTGTCTTGAAAAGGAGCCTTTATGGAAGTTGGTCTCACTGGCAGGGATGCTTAGCATTGCATTAACATTTCAACTGTTCGCTTCTGCCCTGTGGAACACAGCATAATTGCATGTCCTAAATCAAGAGCAGGCTGAGGATTCCCAGCAACACGCAGGCTCCAATGCTAACACAGATATACTGGTTTCCTCTTCATGTGACAAATGAGAAGAAGGGAAGTAGGGAACACTGAACACCAATTCCGACTTATTTAATACTGAAATTGGGAAGATACGAGGAGTATGGAATTTTGCAGTGCCATTTTACGTGTTTTGTCACTGAGTGGAAAACCCAGGAAAATGCTGTATGTACAGCTCTTTTGCTGAATTATTCTACTTCAGATGCTTATGACACGTGAAGGCAGACTGCCAAGGTGTCTAAGTCATGCTAACTTCAGGTCAATTCCCACTTCAGACAGGGCATAAATACAGATGAGGCCTCTAAGGAGAAGGGAAGCAGGACAGTTAAAGATAAAAATATTTGCACAGTTTAAGTTCAGGATTAGGCTCAGTGGTTGAGTAAAGATTAAACAAAAACCTGGTGGGGTATAAAACTGGATTACACACGCAGTGCTCCACATACGGCCCATGATCCTAGCAGAGGGTGAAGACCCACGGAGAGAACAACCACCTGCTTATGCATTCTTGCAGAGATTGTTAACAGCTAAGACAAACTGAAAAAACAGCTGCAAGCCAGTTTTCTTCTCATTTCCTACAACTTCAGGGAAATGAACAAGAACAGTTCTTACCCCTGGTAATCAATATTGGATTCTAGGCTCCCGAGTGTGAAGCCTGCTTGAACCAGAAATGCTTGTATGTCTAAAAGTTTAAGCCTGAAGGACTTATAGTGCCATAGTCTGCCCTGTGTAGTTCTTTGGCCCCCGTAGCAGGGACTCTTATAATTCTCTTAGCATAGGCTGATTTACAGACTGTACCACTTTAGTTCTCTTTAGCAACGTGTTGAAGTCAAATTTCATCCATTCATGGAGTACAGGTAGGAAGAAAATCTATCAATAAGTGATCTTTCACCATTTTGCCACGTGCAATACAGAACAGTGGGCAGAGGGTGATAAAAGGATTGTGCTTTATTTTGTTCTATTATAAAATTAGAGTAGGAATATTTCTGGCACTGAGTAGTTTGCAGAAGGAAAAAGTTCAGAAAGAACTTTTGCTTTTTCAGAAGCTTTGGAATGAAATCTGCCAATTTTCTTTTAAAAGTAGTTCTACTTTGAAAAGAAAAGGAAAATTAAAGAATGTTTTTAATAACCTCCAAACACAGTGTTCCACCGAATGCAAAATTTCAGTGTTTTGAAATTATTTGCTTTTTCTTTGATTAACAAACCCAAATCCCTCATTTCAACAATGCAAGAAGCATAGCCTCCTGAAAGTCTCCTGGTGCCCTTTGCTAAGCAGACCCAACTTAACTCCTGCTGTACTTAGAAATTAATAACTGTCCTTTAAGTACAGATAGTGTCTGTCATATTCAGGCTAAGAAGTATCTTCCTCCTCAGATAAGCCCATCTTTTTCCATGCAGCTATTCAAAGAATAAGGTACTGCTTCACCAAAGAATGGTCTTCTTGTTGCATGTTTTAGGTGATCACATAGCCTTTCCCAGCACAACACAAATACAAACATGCAATTTCGTTTTATCTATCTCTTTAACAAAAACTAACAAAAAGAAAATAATAGAATCAAATAATATCAAATCAAAGGTAAGATTTCTAATGCATTTTAGGGGAGTCATGTGAGAGTTCAAGAAAGAACTGTTAAAATTCTGGATTAAGAAGAATATAAATAATTTGATATAGTCTCTTACGTATTGAAATGCTCAGCAAAAATCAGATTAGTCGATGTTCCTGTGATTGTGGTCAGCCCTCCGATGGTAGCAGAATAAGCAACGCATAAGCACATCACTTTGAAAATCCCACTGTATTTGTCCTTTCTGCTTTTTTTCCCTGTTTCAGCAGGTGGTAGGTTCTGCTTAGAAAGAATATACACCAATTAATATATAAGAAGAGCTCATCATCAAGCACAAAAAAGGGATTCAAGTATGTCCTGGAAAAGCCAGACAATTTGCTGGCAATATAGCTGTACTCAGTGTGGTTTGATTTGCTGTTACAGTTACAGTGGTACTACAATTATTCATGCAAAGAAAAAGCAGGGAGAATCAAATCCTGAAGTCCTTTTCCTGAGTTGTCTCAGTCTTTACAGAAGATGTTCTTTTATATATACTGATATGTATACACACATGTGATAGATAGAGTGTGTACTCTGGTGAAGTTGGTTTAAGTTATGTAAAATGCACTAGGAGCACAAAACCACTAATGAAATAACTGCATAGGCAAACCGTATGTGTCTGTGTTTCTACTCACACATCTCTTATTCACAAGAAACTAGCATCATTGCTAGCTGTGTCTTGGTAGGTGTTACATAGAAATGAGATTTATGTTAAAACTAAGTTACACACGTTAGCTTCATAATGAAAAGATGCCTTAAGTACCTGCTCCTTTTCTTTTTCATTTTCCTTTTCATTTTCCTTTTCAATTGTGCACACAGTACTACTCATCTTGTCATATCTGGAAAAACAAAGGTATGAATTGTAATAAACAGATATACTATTTAGATTAATTCTTAGACTATAATTTAATAAATGAGTAACTATTACCCATTAACTTGTTTTTCTTTTTCTTTCCAGTCACTGCTTTCACATTCTCCTATATTTTCTGTAAGACATTGATGCAAAGACAGATAAGTATTTAAGGGAGCAAAACTGGAAAGGCTCCATCAGCCTGTCCTATTCCATGCAATCACTTCATGTCATCCCATGAATACGTTTACAAGTGCCAATCTTAAAAACAGTTGAGTTGTGCCCTACCCCTTCATGACTCCTATTCCCTAGAGTCTGAATCTTCTAATGAGGAGAAATCATTCTAATGTAGAATCCAACTGTTTATAGAACCAATTTAGATTCATTTGTTCTCCCAACATACCCTAAAGCTTAAAGAGATCTTGCTAACATTGAACCCCCAGTGTATTTATAGCCTGTAGTCATATTTCTTTTCAGACATTTTACTAGGCTGAACAAGCCAGCCTCTTTTCCCCTCCTCTCGTATAACTAACTGCCGTATTCTGCATCTGTTCAGTTTTAATTAATCTTTGTGAACATGAGAGACCTCACACACAGTAATCCCAGAGAAGTCACACAATGAAGCATGTAATGATTCTAGTACTTCCCTACCCATTCAATTTTATTTTGTGTGGTGTTTGCTCCACTGCAGAGTAAGGATGGGCAAAGACAAACACTTCACTGCGTGCCTACCGTCCAGCTCCATTGCCGGGTTGATGGAGCCATTAGAGCAAGACAACTCCAGCGCATCAGCTTCTGTTTCAGCTTTGGCGATCTGCTGAGCTACAGCCTCTACGATTGGCATCACCATGGCAGCAGCAGAGGTGTTGCTGAGCCACATTGACAAGAAAGCACAGCTAACCATGAAACCCAACGTGAGCCTGGAACAGGAGAGAAGAGTCTGTGGCCACTACAGCAACACTTCCTATCACCACTCTATTTAATATAAATGGAAAGCTTTCTCAACAAAAAACTTGAATGTAGGAAAAACTGTAGATTTAAAGCTTGAAATTTACATCTGAGGACATTTATAAATTAAAATTATCTTGATCAAAGACACTGAACTTATATTTTAGAGTTTAAGGATCAAATATATTATAAATTGAAACAGAAGCAATAATGTTTATTTACAAAATGATACTGTATTTGAATCATCTTTAAAGAAAGAGCAGCATGCATGTCACAAGTTCAAATGAATATTACAATGGCTATACTGCTAATGCTATCAATCTTGTGTTGTACAAGTTAGGTCAAAACCCTGGACTTATCAGTTGGGCTGTAAGACCTCTAGATACCAGACATTGTAGGAACAAATATTAACGATTCACTAAGTGGTACTTAGTTCTTAGTCAGAGCCCCAAGACAGGTGTAGGGATTATTTATCCTTTAATAAACATCATATTTGATATTAAATGGGAAACTGTAGGTCATTACAATGTCTTAGTCTGGTCTTGCCACAGCTTGTGCTAAGGTTACTACAAATAGGAATTGCATCTGTGCAATTCCTGGTTGCACTGATGCAATGCACTGAACTGCATCAGTGACTGGAGTTGCTCTACTTTTACACTAAAAAGAATCAAATATTCCTTGTCATATCTGGTGAAGTTGGGCAGTAAATTTAGAATACAGGCCACATATTGTAATATTCAATGCATCTCTTGGAGTTGTAAATGAGAGTAGTCCTCTTGACTTCCTCTCCCAAGGTGTTGGAGGTGTCACTAAACACCTGTGTTGCATCAAAACACAGTGAGAGATCAACAGTGAGTGCAGGGACTGTGGTGTTGCAGGATTTTCTGAGAAGTCATTGCTGCAATTTATAAAGCTCTTTGCTTATCCTTGATTAAAAGCTTCACAAAAACTGTAAGAACTACTCAGCATAAGAAGACAAGATTTTATACAAAAATACTGTGAGCAATATTTTGTGATATAAAAATACCATTCAAAACGCATCTCATAGCCTTTCATTGCAGCTAATAGGAAAAGATGTTTCAAACTTGATTTTTTTTCTTGATAGGGAGACCTCGTCTTTTCTCTGTGAAGTTTTAATTGCATATGATGAAATGATGTGCAGACCTGCAAGTGGTGGACCTGATTCAACACAGATTATCATAAGTAGTATAAAATCCTTAATGCAGTTTTTGATTAGGTCCTCAGATGGAAGTTGAGGAAGAATTGTGTTTTTAGGTGAAATATTTATGCAGAAAATACTGGTCAGGCGAAGCACACTGAATATGAATGTTCACATTGTGGAGAAATATAATTTTAGTACAATTTGCAACAGAATTTTAAACCAAAGCAAATTAAGACATTCACAAATGTGTTTCAAAACTGTTCGTTATAAATTTCCAGCATTTGATGGACTGATGGTCAGGTGACCGTTTCGTGCAGTGTGATGTACCCTAATGAGTAACTCTAAAATGGATACAAAAAATAATAAAATATATTGTAACCTCTTCAGCCCCAGTTTTTCTGCATTATTCTCCCTGTGGTGTTGTTAAAAAACATTCTGCATGGAAGCTTGGATAATAACGTCATTTACATTCAACTATTAAGTCACTCTTTGCTATGTAATGCACAATCAATGTTTTATTACTCATTCCAGTCCTTGCAGGTTGCATAGATGTATTCACCTTTCCCTGCTAGTCTGCAGACCAGACCACATAGCTCAAATGATGGGAGGCCTTTAGGGACTCACAGAATTGTTTAGCTTGGAAAAGGCTTTTAAGATCATTGAGTCAAACTGTTAACCTAACACTGCCAAGTCCACCATTAAACCATGTCCCTAAGAGCCACATCTACATGTCTTTTAAATACCTCCAGGGATGGTGACTCAACCACTTCCCAGGGCAGCCTGTTCCAATGTTTGACAACCATTTTGGTAAAGAAATATTTTCCTAATATCCAATCCAAGTCTCCCCTAGTGCAACTTGAGGCCATTTCCTCTTGTCCTATCACTTGTTACATGGGAGAAGAGACCAACACTCACCTCACTACAACCTCCTTTCAGGTAGTTGTAGAGCGCGATACGATCTCCCCTCAGCCTCCTTCTGTCCGGTCTAAACAACCCCAGTTCCCTCAGCCACTCCACGTAAGATGTGTTCTCCAGACCCTTCGCCAGCTTCGTTGCCCTCCTTTGGACACGCTCCAGCACCTCTATGTCTTCCTTGTAGTGAGGGGCCCAAAACTGAACGCAGTATTCAAGGTGTGGCGTCACCAGTCCCAAGTACAGGAGCACAATCACTTCCCTAGTCCATGTGGCCACTATTTCTGATAAAAGCCACTTTCTCCAGAAGGACACAAAATGCAGAATTCACAAGTCTCCTGTCATTCTACTTCCACTGCTGCATCCCCCATGCCCTCTGATGCAGAAACCTCCGACAATGATACCTCTGCCTTGGGCCGGATGAGGCTCCAATGTGCACAGGCTGGCTGGGGGCTCCTGCTAGCAGAGGAGGAGGGCTATGCACAGAGAATAGCATGCATTACTTTGCAGTGGGCACAGCTAATGAGCAGCAGATCCTGAAAGATGGGAGGATCCTGTCCTTTACAGATCATCCTAACATAATCTTATCATCCTTTTGTCAGGAAATGTGATAAAGCTTAGATAGTTACGAGGGATATTTCTTCCTCAGGGTTACAAAGCTGTCTGTGGAGTCGCTCTAGGCATCATCATCAGCTGGCTGTGGGTTTCTGTGTCCGCAGCACGTTCCCCAGCAGTGTTGAGATTAGCACAGCACGCCATCCACTTGTGTTCTCCTTTTCAAGATTCCAGCAAAAATTTGAGGATTTAGGAGTGGTCAAAAATGGGAGGTTGAAATAAGTAAAACTATAGCTCAAGAATATAACTACACAGTGGGAGGCAGTTGAACAAGGATGTATGGAGCATTTTGTCAAAAAAAAAAGTTACCAGCTATCAAAAGATGCAGAAAAAATCAAAATACATGTGATATTTAAAATTAAGATAGACAAATCACAGAGGAGCAGAAATAATCCAGCACTTCCATGAGATGTTATTAGTTACATCCCCTAAGAAGCATCTCATTTTTTAGACCCGAGGTTTCTATTCTTTTGACTTTTTATTTCCTGTCACTGTCTGCTGCTTAGCAAGGAGTCATAAGCATCATGTGTTCTGGGAATCCAGATTCACTCTATAGATCTTATCTGCAGCCTTACTGGTGTGCTGACAGATGAATCTGTAGGCCTAAAGCTTTTCTGCAAGCTTGTAAAGCAAGCAAAGGAAACTTTTCACTTTATAAGGTATATGCTGATATTGAGTAAGTAGAGAGCATGTGATTTCATTTCTCTCATCACCTCATCGAGCCAGGGAAGTTCCTATTCTTTTGATATTTTCTTCAGAGGTAAAAAAAGAAAAAAACCATAAGACGTCGTGGTTAATGTGTTTTTCCTTCCTCATCACATCTTTAGTTTTATTACTTTTTTTTTCCTCACTGTGTATTTGAACTCTTCTTGTATTTTTGAGAAAGGTCCAGGATTTTGCAAACAGTATTGAAATACACATTAATAACAAGCATAGCACATTTTCAGGTGTAGGCATCAGACATGTACTAATCATCAATAAGAAACAAGAACCTTACCTTATTCACAAATTCATCAGATTTTTTTGTCCAGAAGGACCCTTATTATGATGAGAATCACTGCAGGGAACTTTCAATTAGGATTTCAGCAAAATAATAAAGTGTCACCTACAAATTAATCGTATAATTTCAAATACCTACTTTGTTTCAGTAGAAAAGAAAGCCTGGATTTCTACTACAGAAAAAGCAGTAAGCAATTATTTCTGGAATACATAGCTTTCCACAAGTATTACTGTCCTTTTAAACCTTGCTTAGCACATACCATGCAGGGTTGACACCCACCAACATCACCATTCTTAAAGCCACTCTTTTGTGGAAATTCCATTTTTCTATTGATGTTGCCAAACAAATTACTCCAATTAGCAGCAGGTGAAAGTCTTTAAAATAAGCAGATGCCACCTGAAATAAAAACAAAAAATATTTTGTTATCTAACTAGTGACTTTCTATTAGTATTCGGTATTATCAGTTTAATGAAAAGAAAATCAGTAAAGTTTTATATTGAAATAAATATTGAGAAACACTTTGGCTTAAATTTAGACTGTTAATTTCATTGAAACCATTAATTTCATTCAACCAAATGATCCAAGAGTAACTGCACTAAAATGCATAGTGTTAAAACAAAACAAACAATAAGGTTTATGATATGAACAACTTAAGATCACAAGTCACATCTCACATACGAACTAAATCACTAGTGAAATGCTGCTTTTATTAATTTAGACATCTATCCAACAGATAAAAGAACAACTTTAAACATTAGAGTGTGATCATCTGTGGTATCCTGTCTTTGACATGAAGATGTATACTCAGCATTTCGCACATGGGCTCTTTAGTGTATCATCTCACTCTGTAACATTGAAGACATTTTATATCTATGTAGCATTTTCCCATCTACTGGCATCTGAGATCTGAATCACAATTAAGAAAAAAATATTAAATAAATATGAACAAGTCCTGAGGACCAAGCACGTAAGGAAGCCTTGAGGCAGACCTGCTGTTATTGGCACTCAGCAAATCCATGGATTAACCTATCAGGTTTCAACATTCTGTGGTTCTTTCTTTGAAGATTTTATCATTGAAATCAATAATGTGATAGAAAGGAAAAAAGAGGTTACCTCCTTGGATTCCATTATACCAAACAATGGGAACATAAAGGCAGGAAGCAAAGATGAAACAGCCAGCGGCAAAGCTTCTGTGAGCCAAAAGATGGCAACTACAAACAACGTGTATGCACATTCTGCTTCCTAGAATACAAAAAACACCAACAAAAATATGAGCAGATCATCCAGGGAGAAAAACCACAATTGCAAAAAGCCTAGCTATGCCAGCAGAGAGATTTCTTCCACCTGGAACAAGTATGAGTCAATGGACCTGAATTTAGGGTACTTATTGTCTGCTATTGATAATCCTGCTAACATACAAAACATAGTCTGAAAAATAGTTTTATAGATTTTTTTCTAAGAGATAGTAAAATTACTTACATTCTACCACTTATGAAAGATGAAAAAAAGTCAGCAGTCTTTTCCTTCAAGCACAATTAATCATAAAGGTCATTCTGGAGCATTCTCAGACCATGAATTAACATAAATCACACACATTCTGCAGCTGCAAGCAAATCTTTAATCCTCTAGGAGTACTCCCAGTCATTAATAGGTCAAATTTTGTCTCTTCTGTAATCAATGAAATCTTGTCATCAGCATCGATAAGGCAAGGATATAATCTAAAATAAAAAGCATTGTGCAAGACTGACAAGAAACAGTTGGGTTTTTCAAGACTTACAATTTTAGTGAGTGTCTTTTATTTAAACTCCTGGAAAACAGCAGGTTTAATTTTTTTTTCAGGAGAATTTACTTCAGTGCTGCTCATATGACACAGCCACAGCCAAATATAATGAGATTAAGTGAGCCTAGTTTCTTCTAGAATCTTAGAAACCTCTTTTGTGTAGTTTTGATTTATATTTCTGCTCTTAAGGAAAGAGGTTTAGATCTTTTAATGCCATTGGTCGGGGCATGAAACTACTGAATGGCAGCAGAAATGGTTCGTATTGAGAAAGGAATAGCTTAATGAAATGCCCCTGAGAACCTCTGACTGGAAAACAGTGTTAAATCCAAATCAGTTGGCTATGGCTAGCATTTATTTTTGGGGGAAAGCTTGTGTTATGTATGAAACAACTTGATAGTGTAAACTCATTTATCACCTAGCAAATGTTCATCTCACTTAAGTCCTACTGCACTAAGAATTTCTCAAGAATTTCATCTCAGAGAGGAAACTGAAATATTGAAACTATGATATGAGACAGTTTGAGGCACGTTACTCTGTAACCACAGTATATCTGTGATTCAAAGACTTCTGAACTGAACTTTTGTGTATTGTTACGCATGATACATATAATGCATGTGTGATTACACATCACAGGAGAATTCCATTTCATTCTGCTTACATCAGAGCTGTACCAAATTTCATCAGCCTGGAGTTGTCAAAAGAGTTATTGAATGCCAGAAGAATTTATTTCAAGTAAAATAAAACTAAGTTGTCCTACCATGACCTTTGCTCCAGTTAGGAAGCAGAGAGAATTTCTCAGATCATTGATTCCAGTCATTTGCTATCAGACAGCACAATATATGATGAACTTAACAAAATCCATAAACAAATAAAAAGATAATTGCAGCTGTCTTCCTGACAATCCGTCTCAGTTGTTAATCATATGGAGTTGTTTATAACTGTCCAAAATACAATAGTAAGGACAGGATTTTCAGGGTAGTCTAGATGATGTTAAATGAGAAAAAAATATAATAATAATATAATATAATAATATAATATAATTCAGAACTTCATGCAGGCAGCACAAAATCTTACATTAAAGCTGTTGTCTTCACCACATTTCTACGCAAATTCTTTGAGTTGACAAAAAACCCAATAAAATCCACAATGCAAAGATCATGAACTCATTCAAGGTCCTTTCCAACCCAAACCATTCTATGATTCTATGATTCTGGAAAGACCTGAGAATCTCAGGTGCAAAATAATTACCTCTCAAAGCAGGTCACTTACTTTGGTTTTGATGATAAGTGGAAGTGGAAGTAAAAGCAGTGGGGTAAGTACAATGAGTAGGAACCTTCGGTAAACCAAGAGGTAGCTAAGAATCTTCATGGCTGATGGCTGGTAGGTGAACTTTCCTGCAGAAACTGCCAAAAAATAAGTCTGTCTTTAAATAGCTGACTTTGATTAATATTTTTCCAAGCTATCACCTTTAGCCATTGCTAAAGCATGCCAGTAAAACAAGTTAAAATTAAATCTTGCTCTTTATTGTTTTAGTGAGTTTATTAACAGTAGGTTGATAAGATAAGTGTTCATCGTAAACCAAGGCTAGATGTCAGCCTTCTCATGACTTTCTCTCCCTGCCCTTCCTCATAACAAGTTTATATAATCAGAATGGGTTTTAGACAACTAGATAACCAAAAATTTCAGGTGCTCTTCTAGTCACTGTTGGCTTCAGTAGGAAATCAAAACCTCTAATATACGCAGAAGATATGTTCAAAATCAATTATGGCATTATGTGAAAACATATGCAAGATCATTTTACTGAACAGAAATAAAAATTCTTCATCTCCATCTGTGGACATATTCAAAACTCGACAGGACAAGGTCCTGAGCAACCTAAGCTAGCTCTGAACTTTGCTCTCCTTGGAGCAAAAAGTTGAACTAGATGGCCTGCATAAGTGTCTTCCAGTCTTAGTCTTTCTATTAATTCTATCTGTCTAGAATTTGAAACACATGCAAAAACAGTGTTTTTTCTGTCTTGCCTGGCGGGGAGTGTATCATAGCTCATTTTCTCTTTTCATGCAGAAAGAGAATAAGGTGTTCCATGTACATCACATAAAGCTTTGAGGAAGTAGGTAAGTTTTTGAGACAAAATTAAAAAATAAATAAACCCTTTTGCCTGAGTTTTCCTGTTTTCAATAAAAGAAAACTTGGTACAGTCTTTGTAATAAAACAGAATAGCATCAAATAAAGAGGAATAGGTATGAAAGAGGCTTGTACACTACCTGTTGGTGAAGGTTAAAAGGGGAAAGAACACACTGTTTCATGCTCAGGATCTTACATGAAACAGAAAATTGGAAAAGGAGACAGATGAATTCTTTGAGGTATCTTCAGAACCACCCAAAGGTCAGGTAATAAGGTAGATTTTTACTATCCATGTAACTTTTTAATTATAAGGATCCCATGTGTCAGGGTATAGAAAAGCCAAGTGATCATATTTCCAGTGTTGCAGACAAACTATTGGTTTCAGCAAGGTAGGACTTTGGTTTTACTAGGAAGGTGGTATTTAAAATCTTAACTGACAGGAAGAAATTGATTGAAAACCCAAAGGTGGGATATAATTTGGGGATGAAAGTAATAATGAAATAACAGCCTTTGCTACTGCACAGAAAGAATTGGGAGAACAGCTTTGACACAATCTGAGGAGCTGAGACTGAGACCTCCTGAGAAGATAATGTAAGGGATAAAGCAGTTCAGGTGAACTGGTAGCTTTTGAAAGGGACTATTCTAAATATATAATGACAAACCTGGTTTGAAGAGTTCATAGACAGTGAGCAGAGAGGGACACTATGGTGTCTCAAATATGAGAGAAAGAAAAAGGAATTGTATGAGATGTGAAAAAATTGTCATGAGCCTGAGGACAACTGTAAAGGAATAACAAAAGTATAGACAAATAAATTCCAGAAGATTGTGATGAGAAATATATTTCAGTTGGGCATGACAAAGAAAATTTCTGTAAAAATGTCAGAATTAAGAAGAAAACAGAGGAGAGTAGAGGGATTTAGTAAACAGAAGGGAAGAGAAACTGCAGAAAATACTGGAGTATTCAACATTTCTTTTTGCTTGAGTCTTCACAAAGGTAAATGGCAATTATCTAATGAAATTAATTTTAACATGGAAAAGGGAATGCACTATGGGCACGGTGCTAGTGGGAGTGCTGAGTATTTAGATTTAATATATGTATTCAAGTCAACAGTTCCAGATGAAATTCACCCATAAATCATGGGTGAAAATTCATGCAGCAATCTAAGAACTGTTTTAGATTATATTTGAATATATTTGAAAAACTGTGGAGGATTACAAGTTCCTAGAAAATTGGTCAGGCATACATGGAAATGAAATACGGTTAATATGTCAATCAACTCAATCTAATGTTCTTCTTTTATGGGGCAACTAGTTTAATGATTGAAGATATAAAAAATATGCATGTTATTTTATTTTAATACACTTTTTAGATGAACTAAGAGCAATTCAGAAGTCAGCACAGAAGAAATGTTATATGGGAAATGATGTTTGGGTGCACAACTGGTAAAAAAAATTTGTTCTTGAAGAGCAATTACAAATGTTTCAGTTTCATACTTAGCTGACATTTCAAATGCGGTCATTAAGGGGTCTATTCTGATTCATTTTCTAGCCATGTTTTCATCAGTAATTTGAATCATAAACTAGCAATGGTCAGGACAAAGATAATACCTTCTAGCTGATACTAGACCATAAAGGCTGTTTTTTCAGCATTCTCAAAACGTCATGGCTATAGCAAAATGCCATGTGCAGATAGACATACACATTTCAGAACAAAAGAGAAAAGGGAAAGAGACTTCCAGTACCAATCCAAGAGAACTACTGCTGATGAGGCAGTAGAAAGTGGCCTGCAGAATTAGCTTTTAAATTCTTAAGCCTGTCTGCAGGGCCCTGGCCTGAGACCTGCAGTCAGCCACGAGAGATGGCCAAGGCAAAACTGGGAGTTAAAAGGAAGAGGTTTACTTCCAAACATATGCTGAGATGTTTCTGGAGCAGTCAAACTTTTACAGGTAAACTGAGAATGGCTCAACGGATAGATGGTCAGCTAGATAATGAATTTGTAGTGGAGTAAGCTTAGTGGAGGAAGGCTGAAGTCTTTCTGAGACACCATGGAATTGGGCACAAAGCTTTCCTTACAGGCAGGAACCAGGAACAAGCGAGGGTATGAAAATGCTTACAAGGACCTTAACCATACAGCTCTGCACATATAGAGGAAAGGGGTTCGAATGTGATTTGGGGTATTACTGAATGATTAGGGAAAAAATGATAAATTCAGTTTAAAAAATAAGGATGGGTTTGCAAGAGTGAAAAAATAGAAAAAAAAGGTGAAGTTTGCAGGGAGAAAGAGTATTTCTCGTTATACCAGCCACTGTTAGCTGATCTGGGTCAGTATGTATCCCTCTCTCCCTAGCCTTCTTGGAATGCTTTATTTATTTTTTTATGTCTTGACTTAACTGTGGACAACTCCTGTGTGTTTTCTCAGTAGCTGAATTGAGTTTTGTGGTTCATCTTTCCAGACCTCAGGAAAGCCTGTGGGGATGACCCTCTTATGACGAAGCTTTGTCCAGACAGCTGTATTTGCAATTTGACTGCAGACTGCTGTTTTCCTTTCACACTTGAAGAGGGGCTTGTGTGCTCAGAAACGTGTCATTGTGTGGGGCAACACAGCAGAGGAAGCGTTTGAGAAAGAGGAAAGAAGAATTTAGATTCTTCTAAAGGCTGATTTTGCCATAAAACAAAGCAAGAACAAAGGACTTGCATGAGAGATCCAGTTATGGGAAATAAAATGGCGAGATGGGCATCCCAATAGATATGATCAATAATAGATATGATCAACAAGATAACAGTTATGTCCCCACCAGTTAGCAAAAAAGAAAACCAAACTTTTCTGCGCATTATGGGATTCTGGACAATGCATATTCCAGGTTACAGTGAGCTTGTGAGTCCTCTCTGTTGAGTGACCCAAAAGAACTATTTTGACTGAGGCCCTGAGCAACAACAAGCTGTTGAACAGATCAAACAGCAGATAGTTCATGCAGTAGCCCGTAGACTAGTACAGACAGGACCAGATGTGAGAAATGTTCTTTATGCTGCTGCTCAGGAGCATGACCTCAACTGGAGCCTCTGTCAGAAAGCACCTAGAGAGACGCACGGTCAGTCTGTAGGATTTGGAAACTAAGGGTATAGGGCATTTCTCTCAAAAGCCTCAGTACAGTTGGTGGGTAATGTGGAAGAATGAGGAGATCTAGTGTGTACCTCAAGGAGATTAAACCATGGGGTAAAATAACATGTGATTTGAGTTGCATATAATAGGAAATCCTACACCAAGAACCACCTGAACCAATGGAGAATGAGCCTGGCAAGAAGCCAGGCAAGTACAGAGGTGACCCAACCTGAGCCAATAATTTAACGCAATATGCCATCTCTCCTGTCCTCAGCAATCGGCATAACACACGACGCCCAAGTCATGGATTACATTAACCCAATGGACATTTTGTGAACATTTTACAAGGGTGGCCCATAGACAAAGGGAATCACAGAATCACAGAATGGTAGAGGTTGGAAGGGACCTCTGGAGATCATCTAGTCCACCCCCCTTGCTAAAGAAAGTGCACGTAGAACAGGCTGCACAGGAATGTGTCCAGGAGGGTTTTGAATCTCTCCAGAGAAGGAGACTCCACAGCCTCTCTGAGCAGCCTGTTTCAGTGCTCTGTCACCCTCACACTAAAAAATTTCTTCCTCATGTTCAGGTGGATCTACCTGTGTTTCAGTTTGTGCCCGTTGCCCCTTAGCCTGTCTCTGGGCCCCACTGAATGATATCTATCTATCTATACATATATATCACATGACAGGAAGGAGGTTGGTGCTTAATGGGGATGTATTGGATAGTGTAGGACCTAAGCATGACATAAGTGATATAGAACAAGGGGTGGAGATTGCACTGGATGTGGCTGGGGTGGACGGATTTTGTTCAAAGCAACCTGTATGGTACTGGTTTGAATCTGGTGATGTTTTGGATTTGTGACTAAAAGTGTAGATAATACACCAGTGTTCTGGTTATTGCTAAGCAGTCATTCCACAGCATCAAGATATTCCCACTCTGCCCTCCCAGTGAAGTAGGTTGAGGGTGTGCAAGAATTTGAGAGGGGACACAACAAAGGCAGCTGACACAAACTGGCTATAAAGATATTTCATGCCATATAAAATCATGCTCAGCAATAAAAAATGAGGGGAAGAGGTGTTTTGGGAATGGAGGCATTGCTCAAATGCTGGCTGGGCATTGGCCTACTTGTGGGACATGGTCAGCGATTGCTTTCGTGTCAATTGTTTTATTTAGTTTTTTCTTCCACTTCCCTTTGCTTATTAAACTATGTCAATCCACAGATTTTTTCACTTTTGCTCTTCCTGTTCTCTTCTCTGTCCCACTGGGGACAGAGCAGGTGAGTAGCTGGATGGTGCTTTGCTGATGAACTGTACAACCCACCACATGGTGTCAAAGGTCTTGTAAGTTACTTTAGCACTCTCTGTCTTACCATGCGTTTATCCTTTGACCATCACAGATACAATGGTGATACTACTGTACAAAACTAAGAGGAACACTTCCATTAAGTGATACTTCCTGGGAATTTCAAAAGCACACAAAATTTTAGTACACTGTGCAGCAGGGGAGGATTCTTGGAAGTGTAGAGAAAAAAAAAATCAGTATTTCCTTGTCAAAGGTTGATCATATGGGATTAGCAGGATACCTTTATAGAATGAGATAAGCAACATTTTAAAGCAGCACATCTAATCTAGCAGTAAAGTATTTGTTATACCAATACATGACTAATTACTGTAACAAAAAGGCTATATACCACCACAAGAGCTGTAAGATGGGTAAGGTACTGCCCAAAGGGAAGGTATCAGTGGAAGGACAATCAGGGCAAAGGAATGTTATAAAAGCAGCTTCTCTAATATATTTGAGAGATTTATACTTTCACAAAATTTTATTAATGATTCTCAAGATTATACTTATTGATAATAAAATTGAGAGGCATTATCAACTAAGTTAAGTTTTTTATATAAGAAGTACTTCAGAGCTTGAATTCTGAAGTTACCATGTTCTGTAACACATAGTGGGCAGAGAAGAAAGCTCCAGAAGTGGCCTGAGTAAGCACTGTGGCGGGATTGACTTCTAATTTAATATATCTGTATGTAAACCGGTCACCATAACCTTTTTTGTGTACTCTACAGAGAGATGTAAGTATTCCACCTTACTTAACTGTGGTGTTTATACCAGGCTGAGATGAATTACACTCTAAAGTTGAGTGCTTCTCTTCACTGACTACAAAAAGCCCTAGGCAAATGGGTTGGAGAAAGATGTCTAACGTTTAGATGACTGTGCTAGGATGAATGTGTTCCATCCTCTGCGTATATGGGAAAAAAACTTCAGAAGCGATCTGAAGTCAAGATGGCTGCAAGAGACCTGGAGCACTGACCAAAGAAACAACTCTCTTTTCCTTAGCTCTCACAGTTTAAGAAAACAAGATATAGCATGTACCCACCAATAAACAAAATTGCATCAGAATTATAAACTTCATTATTACTGTTGAATAAGCAGCTTTGACTCCCTCCTCATAACTGAAAACAGTGGAAAATATCTCTAATTTTGTTATTAATTTACCAGTGGCTGGGATTAAAGGGTTTCTTTATTACCAGAGAAAAATTAAATATCTTTAGTACGAACCCAACACTGATTGCCACCTTTTGATAGATGCCATTGAGAATAAATGTTTACTAAACAGAAAGCATGCAAATTAAATCACAAGGACTAATTCCCCAAGATCTTGCGTGTTTTGCAAGGCTTTCAACCAGCTCAGGAAATTTTGCCTGGCCGCTTCCCATTGTTGCCACTCATTATTTTTCCTCAAAAGTGTAATATCTTTTGACACTGAAAATGTTATTTACATCCCCAGAAAACTCATTTGAAGAGAACAAAACTCTTCTTCTCCCTCCCTTTCTCCCTGTTACAGACGTGAAAGCAGGGAAGTGAAAGCAGTCAGAATTACACTGAGGATCAGGGGGGGAATTGGGTGTGTAGCCACAGGCGTCTCCTACCAGAGACACAGTGTCTCCCACCAAATCAGTGGTGAAGAGAAAAGATGTTATGAAAGTGTTGGGCCTTGATCAAGATTTGCCTCTCTAAAAGCCATGAGGTAATCAAAGCAACAGATGTTGGGAAAATGTAATAGTGTATCTAAGATTTAGCACTTAGGGGTGTCGGATGAAATCCCATCCTGAAGTGCTCCCGTTTCTAAGTACATATCCAACATGATGAGAGACAACTGCTCCATCAAATCTAAACGGTCTAAAAACTAAGTTACTAAATCTTACGGAAATGTGATTTGATGCATTTTAAACTGTGGTTTTTTCATCTTTCCATTAGTCTTCTTTTTTTAAACAGTGTCCTAAGGAACAGTCACTACTAAGCTTAGAGGAATGCTATCAGAGACAATGAGATTTGTATGGAAAAGGAGGTAAACCGACATGCAGAGCAATCAGACAGAAAGTATCTTTCTGAAATTTTAATAGCATGAGATTCAAGAGGCTGAAAAATATGTGAGCTTTATGCCCAGGCTGAAGATGGAAGCTTCTGAAATAATTTGGATGTTGTATTCCCATGATCTTGGCTTGGTTTGCTAAAGAGTGGTACTAAAAAAAACCCTACACACCACTTTTTCTTTCCAATTTTCCTTGCATTTCTGTTTCTAACTACAAAACTGCTGGGAAAGTGCTGTTTGGAAGAGATTATTGACAACTTTTGGAGAAGTAGTGGAAGAGATTATTGACAACTTTTGGAGAAGTAGTTCACACAAAACAGATGAAATCTATTTTCAGCATGTGATGAGAGAAGAAGAAACACATTTTGTACCTACATTCAGGCTGTATTTCTGAACGGACAGAACCTGACATGTTGAATACATTTCCAGACCCCTTATTGCATAAATGCAAACAAACCGGAAAGAAACAAAACGCAATGACTTGACTTTGAAAATTTTAAAGACTAAGCTCACTATTCATTGTAAGCACATTATATCATCCCTTTTAGTTTTGAATAGCCTGCTGTTCCTGAAGGACATTAGTGCCACGATTTTTTAAGATAACCTGTACTCACAGCCTCTTTCTTTGGATCAGTTCAAGTGCTTCAGCAATTACTATATAATATTCCATCTTTCTTAAGCACATTCCTCTCTTCTAATGACACTAGGTAGCACTGAGCTCCTCCAATATACTCATTATTCATCCCAGGTACTCTATTCCTATGAGTCTTCCCACTGGAGTCACTGGCCAGTGACACAAAGTAGTGTTTCCAACACGTAAACTACATATAAACTTTCTGTAGAAATGTAAAATACGAATGAATAATGGAATTTTAAAACAATAAAGACCCTGGATACTTGTCTTTCATACCTGAAGCACACCCTGAAATCTTAAAATGGCCCAGTTGCTTGAGACTCATTATAACAAGTCTGTCTCTACACCGATCTGCTTCTCCCAAACATCTCTGACAATGCTTCACCTCTGAAGTAGCTGCAAGCAAGTTAACTTCAGAACTGGAAGCAATTTAGCTTTGCCCATGCAATATTGTGCCTGCAGTAAATAAATTCTGCTGAGAGTGTTACCTGGATGGAGCACGACATTAACCAGGTGAGTCCAATTCCACATACTGGAACTCATCCTGGAAACTTGCCTGGAGAACCTGCCACTCTGCTTCCAAAGCATATGTTATTTACTTGGCTGGAACCTCTCTGTTGAACTCAGTATAGTCCTCTTGATGAAGAAACTGCCATGCTTCCACTTTTTCCAACGTTTTACTCCACCTTCATACTCCAGAGGCTTCACTGAATGCCTCAGCCTCCTGCACATGGTTGTCCAATGTGCTCCTTTTAAGGACAACAGTCATTCTGACTTTGGGCAACTGATACCTGGGCTCCTAAATTCTGGCAAAATTCTCTTGCCAATTATCGGTAACCCAAGCCTTCAAAAACTTCATATCTTTTTGCCTATCCTGCTCATGACTGAACAGGCAATAGTACCATTCTTTAAGAGACATGTCCTCTGGGCTTCTGTCACGCGACTCTGGCACAAAAAAAAGAACACAAACCTTGAATCATTTATACACCTAATTCACCATTTAACAACTTTTTGCCTCCCTAAAATATGGCCTCGATATTTATCCTTGTTGAACGGTGGCCATGTAGTTGGTGCTGTGTGAATCCAAGACTGCTGTGTGCACAAAAACCTTCAACCTGTAGTGGATGTACTTGGAGAAGTCTTCTTACCAGAGGAGAAACTCCCAAAGCCTGGGTGAGTCTGCGTGCACACCAGAGTGGCTATACGGGCAGATCTACTTGCCATACACCCTGGTCTAATGTTCTCCTAGAGTTTGTAGCACAGCCTTTTCAGACTTCTTCCCACTGAAATGTGTACTTTCATCATATAACAAGGTGACAGAGACTGTGCTAGAATAAACAGAGATTTGTAAGCTTCTTCATTTAATGAAATGCTAATAATATTCCTCAAACTTACAAAACACAATCTTGGCAGTGAATTTCAAAATATATTTCTGAAAATAGTGCACAATTTTCAGCAAACAATCTGAACTACAAAAAAGCAAATGCCGCCTGATTAAACATCATACTATGCTTTTGATTTTTATTATTTTGGAGGAGGAATTTTACTTTAAAGTTAATTGCACAATATGACTCCCAGATCAGGGTTTTCATTTTTGGAAGAGTGCCTGTTCAAGGTCAGGCTCAACAGGGCTTTGAGCAACCTGATCTAGTGAAAGATTTTCTGTCCCCAGCAGGGGGTTGGACTAGATGATCCTTAAAGGTCTCTTCCAACTCAAACCATTCTAAGTTTAGACTCAGACAGAATGCAAAAGCAACAGGAAAAAAAGTCTGCCTAGAATGGCACTATAAAATGTGCCTTTGTTTGCAGGGGGCTTTCCTTCATGACAGCAAGATCTATTTCACGTGGTCTCCTATCAACTAAAATTTGAGTCAATAGTACCATAATTATGTCTGTTGAGAAGAAACATGAGAAAGGAAAATATTTAAATCATTGCATCAATTGTTTGCTAGCTTAACAGCTTTTTGTTTTTTAATTATTGCAGGTGATGACAGCTAATTGGAAGTGGTATAATTATACATTTTGCAATTGATGTTGTCTGTGTGTTGATGACATGTTAATATCATCAACCATGCTGGCTTTTGTCTAAGAAGTTTGAGTGTTATTATTGAGGAAAGATGTTAATCAGCCAAAACCATAAACTATTATCTTTGGTTCATAGTCAGAACAAAGTTCAACTTGCGGCTTCCTTTGAAGGCACAGAGGATAAATCATTGCAAAGAAGACTACTAAATTTATTCTGGTGAACCTCAAAATTGAATAAATATAGTTTGTCAAAAATATGTAGGAAGTTTTAACTGATCAATGTCTCTATGTGAAACTTCGCAGTAGCATAATTATTGTAAACTGATCGTTCCTAGATTTAATCTCTTTTTTTTTTCATTTCACAGATACTAATAACTTTAACAGTTTGCTTCCTTTAGTAAAAGATATTTTAATTTCCATTTTATTAATACACTTTAAAAGCCCTTGCATTTATTTAACATTTTTCCATCATGCTTAACTTTGTGGCAAAAGAAATGCTTTTTTTCCCCAGGTGGCATTTTTTGATCAAGTTTCTGTTATATTAACTATATGCTCTCCGTATTCAAGCCATAGGATGTGGGAGTATAATTCTGTTTTCTTTTCTTGGTATAGATTTTTTTAATTCTTTATTAGATCTTATACTGCCTTGGCTCAAAACTTCACATTAATAGTTTATTCTCTAAAATATAATCGGTTTTTCATAAATGTCTACATGCAAAACCACAAAAAATTACAACTTATGATGGTTAGTTAGGTTTAACGGTTGGATTTCACAATGCTTTTGAGTTTGGAGGTGTATCTTCTCTGTCAATATTCTTAAGTAGTTTTTGTCTTTATAAAGTTTACCAAACTGCTAGATGAGCTCATCTAGAGTCTTCTCATTGACAGGCATATATTTTAGCTAATCTTCAGTCCCATTTTCCTTGTTCTTTCCTTCAATTTTCCTTCATCCTTTGTCTCTCTTTCAGTGACCAGTTATCATCAACAATAAAGTTGTGGCAGTCATTTATGTTTATAAAGCCTTGAGAATATTTCATAGCCGGATCAAAGCCAGGTTTATCTTAATCAAGACTTTACTTTCTAATCTTTCACTAATAAACACACAGATATATTTACTCAGGGTTCCTTTGTAATCTGGACCCTCTCAGAAAAAACTTTGGTGACATCTACCAGCAAAATAAACACACAAGCACTCCCATCTCCCCACGCTGCAGCAAACAAACTCAACTTGCAATAAAATTGGTTTGTGAAGTCTTGGAGCAAGCTGAACATATTCCTCTTTTTACTCCTTCACTGGGAACTCCGTCAACACCTAGTAAACGCTGTACAAGCTCGGCTTGGCGGAGTCTCTCCTGTGCTGCCAGGCGGTTGAGCACCCTGCTGGTGGTAAATGTGGGCTCGTAGAATGCCCCTAGTCAAGCAGTCTCAATGAAATGGGCCAGGCTCATGGAGCAAACTGCTGCTTGAGCAAGAGAGTAAGGTACTAGCACATGTCGTATCACCAGCCCCATTGAGCATGGTCGAGGAACTTTCCTGTTAACAAAGTCTAGATTTCAGGCTGAAACTGCAGCCACACAACGTCCTCTGGGGTGGGGTAGAAGTGGTTGGAGACAGTCTTTGCTCTCGTCTTCACGCCCATGTCCATGTGTACTTATTTTACTACCTACTGAAATTAATCATAGAAAATTTAGGTAGCTATGCCGTTAATAACATGTCCAAAATCCAGGTGCAGTGCTGGGATGTCTGCATCTGCATCCGCCCTGTCCCAGTATTTACACTGTCCATGTCAAGAGCACTCTGGCTGGCAGACACAGCAAGACATGCTGCTGTCACGTTAAAAAAAGACAGCTCAACTTTGAAGCACAAATTCTGCTTGATAAGAATATATTTTCATAAATTACTTTTTCAGCATTATCACAGGGATTCTCTGAAGGCGTAATGGAGTGGCAGGAAAAAAATCACCTGAGAAGTTATTTTTGAAATGGTTAATGCTTCTGAAATGAAAACTGACCAAACGTAACTTGTTTTATATCCAAAGAATTAATCTGCACAAATTAGCAAGTGTCTGCCTTAACTTAGGTAAACAAACTGTTTGCAACTTATTACCTCACAGGAAATTTAACTGAGTTTGGGAGCAATTCCCTTAGTGCTTCATGAGATAGGTAATGTGAGACTTCACGTGCCATGCTGTAAATGGTGTTTTCTTTCAAGAAAACTGTTTCTTGTGGGATACAAGCGCAATCTCATAACAAGAGAGTGTATTTGTATCAATGTTATTTAATCAACAGTGAAGGAAAAGACGTATTTCAATGAAAACATATATTTCAACAAAAATGTATTTCAATGATTAAAGACTAAGGCTCAGATGTGAAATCACACTATAAAGCTTCCGTTGAATCCTGTAATGCGATTATTAGAATAATACATAAAAAATACAGAAAATCATAGAATCATAGAATCATAGAATGGTAGGGGTTGGAAGGGACCTCTAGAGATCATCTAGTCCAACCCCCCTGCTAAAGCAGGTTAGCCTAGAGCAGGTTGCACAGGAATGCATCCAGGCGGGTTTTGAATCTCTCCAAAGAAGGAGACTCCACAACC
>VZSC01019036.1:82678-111415 GCA_013398225.1 Steatornis caripensis
AGGATGCCATTGGCCTTCCTGGCCGCAAGGGCACACTGCTGGCTCATGGTGAGCCTGTTGTCCACCAGCACTCCCAGGTCCTTCTCCGCAGAGCTGCTCTCCAGCAAGTCAACCCCCAGCCTGTACCGGCACATGGGGTTGTTCCTCCCCAGGTGCAAGACCCTACACTTGCCCTTGTTGAACTTCATGAGATTCCTCTCCGCCCAACTCTCCAGCCTGTCCAGGTCACGCTGAATGGCAGCACAGCCTTCCGGTGAGTCAGCCGCTCCCCCCAGCTTTGTATCATCAGCAAACTTATGATAAAAGAAAAATATTACTTGGTAATTGCTTAACCATTAATATTTTATTTTAAAATAGACCAAGTTCAGAGATCAGGCCCAGAGTTGCAATGAATCAGATTTTAAGGCTCTTCCAATTTGCATCACTTGAATTCCCATCAGTATTGAACTCTAACAGCCTGAAAGATCGGGGGGCACTAATCATGAGGTTTGGCTTGCACACACCTCCTTCTCCCTTATTCTGAAATAATTACTTATTTCAGGTTCAAAGCAAGCTGTAAATTAATGTTGTAGGCTCATGTCATTTTTGTGGAAAGGTTCAGAATTCTTCTTAATTGTACCTAAGAGGTTATATAAAAACCCCAGAAAAAATGCGGTTTGTTATTAAAAGTAATTCTGAGCCTGTACTTAGGATCTTAAGATATTTTAAGAGGATTTTTTTTCCCTGTCTGTATTCCAGTTCTTCAGCGATTGTTCATTTAAAACCTATCTGTGTCATCCTTTGAAGCCAACAGGACTTCTCAGTACACAGTGGGCACCTAATAAATAACCAATCTGTTCAGTTATACTGCAGTCTGGGAGAATATTTACATTCCCTCAGGAGCTGACCGTGAGGGAACAAAGAATAGAAGCCATAGTGATTCCTCACAGAAATGGCTAAGTTTAAGAAAAGGAGCAGGGCTAGGACTTCTGAAATGTGCTATTTTATTGGACACCCTCTATCCAATGCCTGGAAATGTTCTGCAGAAGCCTCTCGGTCCTGATGATGAATTTTTGTTAAGCCTCCAGCAGAATTCTGCAGAAAGTGGTCCCCTAGCAGAGCCCTGGACCTCCCTGGCTCCCTGCCAGCTCAGTCACGCG
Source organism: Steatornis caripensis (assembly GCA_013398225.1). Taxonomy (NCBI): domain Eukaryota; kingdom Metazoa; phylum Chordata; class Aves; order Caprimulgiformes; family Steatornithidae; genus Steatornis; species Steatornis caripensis. The sequence goes on from VZSC01019036.1 coordinate 83,818, forward strand.
AGGCTGAGCCTCCAGCCTCCGGGGTCAATGGGCTCGCACCAGTTTGCATCAGTGGCGGACAAGGCTTCTCCAACAAACGATTACAATAAAATTTAGGACATGGATTTACAACACGTCAGCTATTACTTTTGTGTGGCATGTATGAAGCAGGAATGAATGGCTGCATGCTCTAGATCTTGCTGTATCCGTGACAGTGACCCATAGAAACTTGTTCAGGTAGCCAGGCTACGTTGCCAGCAGCAGCTGGCAATGTCAATGCCAATGGACAATTTAATTTTGGAAACACCTCAATTCTTAGAAAGGTGTGTTTCCCCTCTCTGAGATTTCTAACCCACAAGATATTTTTGTTTTTAATCTAGTTTCAATCTGATTCAAAACAAAGCTAAGTTTTTATGTTAACGGCTCCTGTGAACTGGAAACATCCCTCCTTTGCCAGCTCTACTGACCCACTCCAATGAGCCGCTTCCCTGAAGGATCTGCTTAGGTCAAGGAAACCAAATCGCAAGATCCCGTGGGTGAATATCAGAATGAGTGAGTCACAAAACTTGATATACAGGTCAGAAAACAGAAATGTCTTTTATGTCTTACAAATCAACAGTATGTGTTTACACTTATATGAAAGAATTCATTAGCTGTATATTTTCAGTTCCCAAGAAAATATGAAGGAGAAGGAGGGGAGATACACAACTCCAAAAGTATGTAAGTACGGCGGTCGGGAATTCCTTACTGAAATTAGTTGTGGAGAGATGTTAATCACTGCACTCTCTAACCTGGCTTCAGGTCACTACCTTTACTCTTAATCTTTGCAAAGATTAACAATCAGCCAATTTACATATAGAGCTCTGTAAAAGATTTACAGATTCAAATTGTAGGAATGAGCTCCAGATATCCCTGCAAGCCTCCTGTCTTTCTGGTTCTTCCAAATTAAACCCTGGATTATGTTCTCGTCACACTACCCCTTCCTTGCCCCCACACCCCCCAAAAAAAAACCCACCCCAAAATCCAAATCCAAACCCAAACCATCCAGCCACAGCGGAATAATAATTTTAAAAAATATGAAAATTTTGTATTTTGTTCTGACTTTTTCAGAACAGGGCAATTTTTTCTAAAACATATGCTGAGTGATTTAAGTTTACTCGTGAAGAAGGTAGAAGCAAATATTTCAGTGAAAAAGGCTGTGGGCTTGTGTGCTGCTGGGTAGCAAGACACAGCTGCTCTGGGCCCTCAAGGGCTGGATTCTTACAAAGCAAACTGAACAGCAGTAGCTTAAATGAACTTCTCGGCCACCTGTTGGATACACTTTAAACAAATTGTCAGCATTTCAATGAAATTAAGCTTTCCTTTCCTCTCCTGTTCTGTGACACAGTAACTGCCATGGAAAAAAACACCCATATAATGCCTGGTCAACTTCCCTTATGTTATGAAAAGTGTTTTTTCCTACCTGACTCAGCAGTTTACAGTCTCCTTAAGACACACCTACTTGTTCAATACAAAGAAGATACTTCTTGAAAAAAAGAATCGCATTCCCAGCTCTGATACTTAAGGCCAGACTGACACTGTACCAACTATTCATGTCCTCCAAATTTAAACCCCAGACAGGTTAATACATCTCCCTGTCTTCTGTCTCCTGTGTTGAGATCGGCACAGCTCAATACTGGCTCATCCAGCACCTCAGCTTTTCCTACAGGACACCTCTGCTGGGCTTGCTGCTTTTCCCTGAGGAGGAGCAACTGCTGGTTAACAGCAATCATTGCCCAAACAGCCGTGTTCCTCCCGCCTGCCCGCAGCTGCCAGTGGGGAGCAGAGGCTGACTCTGCAGCCCTGGTGCACAGGAAGGACGGTAGCCTGACCTATGGTTTCTGAAACCAGGTCTGTCTTTTCTGATTGCTGAGGCCGAGACAGTTTGCAAAAGAGATTTCTGCTGCGTATGTTAGCACCATCCACCAAATGGGCTCCCATTTCCTTTAAGTTTCTTGTGCTCTACTTACAGACAGTAAGCACTGGTGACCCACTGTAGACACGTATGCTAAGAGTGGTCATGACATCTCTCCCCTACAGGATATATATTTTGTGTGTTTATGCAGACACACATCCCTTTCCCCAGGTATTCTGAAAAAAATGACAATGAGGGGTTAATGAGAGTTTCTGTCAGATTCTGGAAACTCTCTCCTGGCTAATCAAGCAGTCTGCAAATTCCTCTGTCACAAGGCTCATTCCTTTGCAGAGTGTCAGGGTGATCTAACAACTGGAAACATGCTTCTGCTGGTTGCAGAGCAACCAAGGAGAGAAATTCTCTGTGTTACAACAATTCGGTCTTCAGCCAGGCTCAAGTTCGCATTGCTGGGGTTTGGGAATAGCTGACAACAGCCTAACGATGAGACTGAAAGCTGTTCACAGCTTTGAAGTTTCCTCCCTAGACCACTTACTTACAGGGCTCCTCAAAGGCAACCAAGTGGCTTTAAAAATTTAAAAAAAGATACCAAAACCCAAACCAAACAGACTTTATTATAATACAAAGTGAGTCAGTTAACAGTTTAAATAGGAAAATAATCAGCTAGTTAAGATGCTAATAAAATTAAATATATAAATAATAACTTCTTATACATAGCTCTCCTTTTCCAACATAGTTGTTCAGCTAGTTTTGAGGCTTCCTGATCATAGCAAATTCTGCACAGCCTCCCCTGATCTGGAGAGGCTTCCCTCTGGCTGTGCCAGGGGCTGCCCAGCTTCTCCCTGCTCCTCGCAGTGGCTCCCACCTCTGATCTGCAGGTTCCCAGCTCTGTGCCCTGCTCCTTCACTATCTCTCCCCGACGGCTCTTGAACCTGCCCAGTCCCTCAGCACGCTCGCTCACTCCGGAGCAATTACCCCCATCTCGCCTTCCTTCCCATTGGTTGTGGCTGACCTAGTTTCTGTTTAAAACATCAGCATGAAAACATCCATACCAACAAACCAAATGTCAAACAGGCCCGGCTCAAGACTTGTCAACTGTGTGGACCAAATGGCTTTTTGGTGGCCAGCACCCAAGGTAAGATTAGGTATACCCTGATGCTCAGCCTTGGAGGCAAAAGGAACTGCACTGTCAACAGCCCTGTTAAAAGCCATGGACTCTGTTAATACCTCCTTCATCTGTTTTCTCTCTTGACAGGCCACATAGCAAACTCAGCTCTGGCAGATGCTTGCACAGAATGAACAGGCAGCACCACCAGGGCTGTGCCATCACTGTGGCACGTCGGTCACCTCAGCAGTCTGCTTTGCGCCCTGGCTGCCTTCTCCAAGGCAGAGATCCTGCTCCAGCTCCCCAGAGCCTGAAGCCCACAGCTGCCTGCAGCATGGACAGGCAGCGCGAGCCTGGGACGTGGGACCATGTGGAGCCCAACGGCTCAGGCAGAAAGCACAGGACTCCCCCCCACCCCGTGCCTATGCATGTCTTGCATACACCGGGGTGACACACGTCACCCCTGTTCCCTGCAGACAAACTGCAAAAGGGCTGGTATTTCATCCTGAATTTGAACTGCATCACCAAACTTTGAGAAAGGCAGCTGCAAACCTGCAGAGGAGGTCAGGGATATTGTGGATCTGACCGTTGCAATTAAGGCCCACCACTTAATTAAAAAAAAAAAAAAAGAAAAACCGCAATCAAAATAGGCTAAGCTGCAAAACAAGATTCTTCTGAAGTTTATGCCCTCTGTTATTGCTACTGCAAGCGATGGAACTATGAATGTAATAGTTAGGAATTAACCTCCTTACCTAATGCCAATTAACATTGACTAATGTCTGCAGCTGGTAGCATTCGGTTTACAGCTAGTAATCAATGTGTTGCAGACAGTGGCTATATCAAGTTCAGGCAGTGTGGTGAGTTATAGCTGAGTATAACTGAATACACACACTGCACTCTTAGCTGACTTTCAAAAATCTGTACCCAGGATTCCATAATTTCCTACTAATTCACTTCATTTTAACTAATCTTGCATTTACATTATTTTTGCCAAGGCTGCTCTGTGCAGTGGTTCTCTGTTGTTTGCTGTAGCGTAATTTGGCAGACGTTTCTTAAAGAAAACAGATCAACAGGCTGTCAATACATTGCAGTAAAACCACATTTTATAGAAAGCACGTGCTGCTACAAGCGTGTAACAAGCGTGTGTGAAGTTCAAAGTTACAACACAGCAACATGAAAAAATATTTTTGATATCCAAACTTTCTCATAAGTTCTGCTATTGTAAAGGTCGGTAGAATTTGAATGGTAGTAAACTTTCAAACCTTTGTAAGTATAAAACATTTAAGGCAGGGCTGGTAAGATTATTTATGGGCTATACAGTGCACCTTTAACACACAACAGGAAAGATTTCTTTGTTAAAACTTTTCAGTAGTCTTCACTCGTATATATTTCTGTGTCTCTTATTACACCCCAAAGGAAAGGAAGAAGGAAATTTTAGGGGGTAAAAACGTTCCTTATGTTTGTTTACATCTCTTTTGTTAAAGATTCTGAATTATTAGCACTTTATTATTAAAGCTCATACCTATACCCAAGGAGTTTACATCAATCAACTGGTAGTCACTGTTTACAAGAAGCTCACTAGAACATCCATCAAAACCAAACAAAAAAGATGGCATAAACATAATCAAAGCATATCCATTTAGAAGGTGATTGACTATTCATGGTATTCCTTCAGCTTGCGTTGTTCCATATATTCAACTTTCCTTCCTCTGGCCAGTGGAGCTGAGCCTTTCCTATCAGCAGTGCCTTGTTCGCAATATCTGAAGCAGCATTTTCAGAGGAAGAATGATATTTTCTAGCGTTTTCTTTGCTTGTCCCTCCTTTTTTCATCTCACTTTTTGTACATCCTATCGTTTTCTGTCTCCCTGCTCTGTCTTTCCTTTCTGTCTGCTGCTCAGTGGACTTGCTGGCAGGCTGACCTGCAGACAAATCGTAACTAAAAATGGTTCCTTTCTCTGCTTAACAGGACGCAGTCCTCCCACCCCAATTCATTTCATGAAAGCGAGATTTGTGTCACAGTCAGGCAAACAGTATCACTTCGGGAGAAAAGGAGAAGTTTTCAAAACTGGCTTTTCAAAGCAGTCTGCTTCACTGACTTATTGAAAGCCTCCAGGCTTCGCAAGAAATCGACCCCTCTGGGACATTTCTCTCCAGCCTAGTTATAAAAGCATCCTATTAATTTTCATTCATTCCTCAGATAATGAAATATAAAAATTAGTTTCATGCTCCTGAGGTTGTGATGTTTAGCGAGCTTGAAGGATTGCTTGGTCAAAGGTTGGTTGAAGGAGAAGGATGGAGTTCTGCAGGAGGAGTAAAGGATTAAATGTGTCTCACTTCTTCCACTTGGAAGTTTTAAAAATCTTCCGAACAAAAAACTGTTTACAGAGCTTCTCCTCACTTTTTTCAGTTAATACACAACTTAGAAGTCAGAGTGTTTCTCCCCTCTCGGTAAATTTTAAGGAACCAATGCGCATTAGATGTCTGAGGATCTGATTCTGTCACAAGCACTTACTGAACATAGGGGTTAGACTGACAAGGAGAACCACAGCGAGAGCATTAAAGAAATTAAAATATTCTGAACATCTGACATTATGAAAAATGTTCCTAATACCAAAGCCAATTAGATAGTAGAGCAGATCTTCAGGGAAGTTCATGGGCGTGCTAACTGAAAACAGTAAAAACAATTATGCAAGGTCTGAGGACAGACTAAATGCTGATGAGATGCCTTGTAAGTGACGGTGAGGCAATGAGCTTCTGCCGTGGCTCAGTGTTTACCTGGGTGTAGCAATGGCAAAGCAGAGATGGTGTCTGTAATTCTCTCTAACTGACAGCAAGGTGCATGGCTTTGCTGAGCCACTGGCTTCTATAGCAGCATCTGGTTTCCCAAAATTTCCATAAAAAATAGCCTACGTATTTAACCAAATAAATACTGATTGAGGGTCTAGTATTCAACAACACTTTAAGTCCAAACTCCATGATTTTGTGCAGCTAGCTTATGGCTAAAAAGACCCAGGCTCCTTAACAGGATGACAACAGTATTGTGGGTGCTCTGCTCTAAAACTGCGTTCTTTTTTACACAGTTCTCAAACTGTGTTAAGAAAACTGCCACAAGAACTGAAAGCACAGACAATCAGAGAATGTGAATTTGGTACTTTATTTTAGGTTCTTATCATCTTGATGCAATCATTAGGCAAAATATGATGAAACGATAAAAGAAGAGGACAAAATGTCAGTATTTGCCAATGATATGAATGTCAGGGCTCTTGTTCTTCCCAGATGCTTTCTAGAAACAGCTGGACACAAAAATCCACAAACAAAGGCAGATGGCATTATAATTTTGTGAAGAACTAGCAAAGCTCGCTCTTCTTCTTGAGAGCAGGTTAAAAAAGCTGGGAGGAAGACAGCAAAAAAACCCCCAACATCGTGGATTCATCGCTTCCAACTACTTTCACATTGCTTCATATTGAAACACAAAAAAGGATGCAACTTGCTACAGATTCCTTTGAATTCTGGAAATCCTTTTTTCCAGCTACTTAATTTTCACCAGCAAAACAAGCTGGAAAACCTCTTCCCTCCAGAGAAATGTTCGACTTAGATACCACTACAGAACAGGATATAAGTTATTAAATCCATCAAAGTAACTTAGCTAAATAAATTATGATCAAGGTTTATGTTCTTTTGGATTTTTTTTTTTTCTAAATCAGCCTCATCTGTGTGCTAAATTATTTATATTACAGTTTGGTCTACAAGACTCAAACTGAAACGCATTGCACCGAGGGTTTAATGTCTAGTTTCCTTCTAACTTGAAAATCTGTCTTTCTCTTGAAAAGAAAGAAAAAAATCAAAACCTGCAATAAAACAACCAAAATAACATTCAAAGCTTCTTTTCATTTACTTTGGTGAAACAAATCTTGCTTTACCACTAAAATAAGTGAGGGGAAAATTAGGACAGTTGTCAAGATTTTAAGTACCATTTAATCTAAAATGAAAACAACTTCTTTTCCAGTTTATTTTAAACTAATGCTGTTTCACTGGCACAAAAGAAATAATGGTTGAGATCCCCTACCTGAAAAAGTGTATGTTCAGCCATCAAAAGGAGCATAAACCACTTTGCAGTTGCACAGCATCATTTACCTGAGCCTCTCGTGGCACGTCTCGGTGACTCACCATTTTATTGAAGCAGAAACCGAGGCATATGGAGAGGAAGGTCTGAATTTTTGAAAGCAGCCTGTAACTGGGAGTGCTTCAATATTAGGGGGGTTAGCTTTCAACGAAGTTAATTTCCAATCTCTGAAAGTTTAGGTTCAGCTGGCATAATGCTTGCTGCATTGGACAACATCTGCTTTTATCAACCAGTCTGGTGTTTGAGGGCATTTACCTCAGCTCTTTATCTAAATTCCAACTGCAAGCATCCTAAAATTGTGTCCAAAATTTGACACTGATGATTTACCACTTAAAGACATATAGGAGATTGCCAGTAGACTAAATGACAGTCAGAAAAAATTGACTTCTCCAGTTCTTACTTCTAGTTATTTTTGCCTCCCCACTCCAAGTCTTCCTGATGTACTCACAAACCTCTTCTTTGAAGAATTATATTTAAGAGCTTAATATTTTAAGAACTAAAGAAAACTAAGGATGAATTATTTTATCTCAAGTGTCTGCTTCATACAGAGTAAATTAGAAAAGCAGTACAAAATAGTAATGCAAAGGGATGAACATCAGACCACACTGACGTGTGAATATCTGTCATTGAGACATACGTCCACGCTGGACCAACCATTACATCGCAGTACAAGTTTCTGCAACGGGAATGAAATCACAGCTCCTTATCACGTGCCTCCTACTGTATAAACTGAGGCTGTTCAAGGCAGAGTATAAAATTACATACTCATACAGAGAGCTTTTGAAGAGTAGCAAGTTCTTTTATTTACTCCTAAAGCTGCTTTAGGAAAGGGTTGTGGCAGGCTGGTGGGGCAAATACCAGGCTATGCAAGGGCTGCATAGGAGCAAGTGCAGAAGGATGAGTCACAGAGCTGAAGTTTCTGACTGTCAACCTTCTCAATGGGTTTGCAGTCACTGAATGAGAGAAAAACTGAAAAATTATTTGGCTAACATGGCTGGTGAGCACTTCATTCACTTCAGAAATAAAGGTCACACTGCAATCTGACAGACCCTACCTTGTCTGCTAAAAAATGACCAGATCTCACTGACTACTTCTTGTTCTGCTCAGGATGAAGGCTATCCTGTCAGAGATATGACAGAAATACTCTTCAAGAATTACTGTTTCACTTAAGTGGCACACTTCTAGGAATTAACTTCATTAAAGTTAAAATTTTAAAAGTTCAACCTGCGTTTATGGAGCTACTTAACCAGTTACTTGCAGCAAAACTGACTCATCTGCTGCCTTTTGTGTGAAGTTAAAAACAAACCCTGTTGCCTGTGGTGGTGGTTTGTTTGGGGGTTTTTTTGCACATCATATTGCAATAGCAATTACTGATTTGCTTACTAGAGATGTATGAGAGAAGATTTTGTTAACGAAAGAGCATGCGTTTGTTTCTCTATCAACACTTGGTTTAATAATCCTCTTTTTTCCCGCAGTACATGTAAGCCTAACAATAAACCCTCTGACACACGGGCGCTGTAGCCCTCTCTGGCGCTAGCTGCGTGAGCCAGCCAAAGGAAACGCAGCAACTGATGCTCATAACACAAGGACCTGAGGGGTAAAACAGTCTCTTCCTCTCCCTGCCTGCGGTGAGGGGATTAAAATCGCAGTTACTAGATCTAATTCAGACTGGGGACATAAAGGGCTTGCCTNTAAACCCTTTGACACACGGGCGCTGTAGCCCTCTCTGGCGCTAGCTGCGTGAGCCAGCCAAAGGAAACGCAGCAACTGATGCTCATAACACAAGGACCTGAGGGGTAAAACAGTCTCTTCCTCTCCCTGCCTGCGGTGAGGGGATTAAAATCCCAGTTACTAGATCTAATTCAGACTGGGGACATAAAGGGCTTGCCTTTAAACACAGGGGGTTCGCAATCCCGTCACTCAGCCACGTGCTTTGTGACCTCTTACTCAGTAGACCACGCAATGGGTTATGCAACATTTCTAAGATCAGACCAAATCTGAAGTCCACAGAAGACAACGGAAAAATTCCAATGCCTTTGAACCAGGCCGTCATTTCTAACTGATGCTGCCCCTTAAATACAGTTGTCATCACAGGGCATCTGCCAGATAGTGTGTATTACCCTTGGACAGAGCGGGAGAGGGGCACCACACTGTGCTGGCACATCCCCTGTCATTACAGAAACAAAGGAAGCCTGACAACTGAAAGAAATCGATGCCAGTTTGCTCATAACTGCCTGGCAGAACAGCAATTACTTCACTGATTAAATCATCAGTTAACTAACAGAGGTAAAATTCAAAAGTTAAAGGAAACTTTGCAGTGTTGCTATGTAAAATTTTCTCTATTCCATTTTCAAGCCGTTATGTGATCTGGCAAAGTCCTGCTTTGTTCTCTCAGAGCCTGTTGCCATGGAAGTGACTGAAATATCACAAGTTAAGCACTACAGCCTCTATTTCCTAAACAAATAAGCAGCTTTTCCCTCTGCAAAGGACAACAAATGGTACTTGTGCCGCTCTCAGATATGCATTGCACTTGCCAAATGCTTTTAAGCACTGAGCTCAGCTCTGAGGAATTGGGTCACCTAAGAGCAAAGACCAGCTAGAAGGTGCTGCCTTCTGTGTGGGCAGAAGGGGGATGTTCTGGAGTTTCGGACTTCATAGTATTTCCAAATCAGATTAGGTAACCTCTCACTTCTGCTGTTTACTAGCATACAGACCCATTGCAAGCATTAAGAAAAGGGGAAACGAGGTGAGCTTCAACTTGGGCAAAGCTTAAAGTCAGATGTCCGGGTGGACAACATAGCCCCATGAACAAAAAGGATAAAACAACAGAAGGCTCAACATTCAGCTACCAAACCACTTCTGCATGTTAGGGAGCAGGCTGATACCTTGTGTTTTTGGAGAATAGGGCTAACATCGCTTGATGTGCTTTGCAGAAACACTCATTGTGTTTAGGAGAGCATAGATACTGCTGCTGTGCCTGCTGCTTGTGAGGATAGAAAGGGGGAGAGAAGGACACCTTGCGTCCCCATTCCCTATACCACAAGATGACACCAGGCAAGCCAGCTCACAGTCTGCAAGGGGACGGACCCGAATGGCGCAGCGCGCAGCACGGTGTTTGTTTGCCTTGCCTGATGCATTCAGAGCAAGAAAACAGGAGAACTGGGAGCAGTCTGATGCTTCAGAGTCTCCCTCGGAGTCTGTTTTCAAAGAATAAATACAGCAGTGCTCACTTTTTCAGTAGAGGCGATCTTTTCTCAGAATAAAACCTTAGCTTGGAGAAAAATGTTTGCATGTTGTTTTTCGCAACATATGCATTCTTACTGAACAAAGTTTATGGTGACAGAAACGTTCCTGACATTTTAAAGGAGCAGCTGTGTTTTCCCAATTATTTATTTATGTATTATTCCCCACAGGAAGGAAACTAGGAAGAAGGGAGGAATTTCTTCTTCTTCTTTACAGGTTTCTTATGGGCAAGGACACCTTCCATTAGACCAGGTTGCTCAAAGCCTCATCCAACCTGGCCTTGAACACTTCCAGGGAGGAGGCATCCACAACTTCTCTGGGCAACCTGTTCCAGTATCACACCACCCTCATCGTGAAGAGTTCTAAGTTCCATTGTACTAAGTTCCTTAAGAGAAGTATCTAATTAGGTAATTGTTTAAAATTGGACTTAGCGTTTAAAGGGAAAAGATCATCCTCCTTCCAGATACACTAAAACAACAATATGTAATGACAGCAATTAAATCATTTCACTTAGAACACTAATTACAGACATCATCTCCTCTGTTGCAAGTGCCCTTTAGACTTCCTTTCCTACCGAGTGTGCAAAAGGGCTGCAGCGCAGATTATATTGCAGTTGAAGCTCTGTGCTAACATTTCGAGACAGAAGGCCCAGTACGTTACAGTATCAGAGGAACACATGAGCTATAATTTTGATCTCTGTGTAATTTCCAGATACAACAATGGCCCCACCATAAACAGCTTTTAGAACAAGAGTCCCACTGCACAGCAGCTGAATCCATCCCTGGATTTGTAGCAGACACATACACTGCTGATTAGACAAGGTGCAGATTTTACTTAATGAGTAACATGCAATCTTATGGAATCTTTGAAGTGAAACCTTTGTCTATTCCAGATGAAAAAAATGACCCTACTGAAGGAGTCCTTCACCCTTCTGATAAGGTAAGGTGGTAAAAGTAACTAGCTCATGTGTCAACCAAGAGTTTCATAATAAACAGAAGATAGTCATTCATTAGGCAAAAACCTATGCCATTCTTAATTCTTTGATGCCAATTACATCCAGGGAAATTTTGAGAAATTGCAATTAAGACAACTGACTGATAATCTTTAGCTCATTTATCTGTTGCCAGAAGCATGCTCAGCCCAACAATCTATGACCACTAAACCCTTTCTGCCCCCTTGAACTTCAGAGTGCTATAAAAGGAATTATAGCAGAAATGGGTTCAAATTATGCCAGAATATGAGCAAACTTTAAATTCCCTGATATATCCAATAAAGAATTTTTTGTGCTAAGGCAAACAAAAAGCCCCCCAATACCCCCCACACTAATTTCTCTCTATTTAGGGCTCTATTAATTACTATTAGACCACACAAATCTGTAGCAGTAAATCATTAAGGTCTAAATTCTGGCCTCAAAACCAACAGGTACACCTACAAAATCTTTTGTGAAAAATCTCAATCAATGAAAACTGATGCAACCACTCCACTCTTGCTGTATAAGTACGCATCCGCAAAAGCTCTACAAGCAAAAGCAGATCATCTATTTTGTAATCGTAATACTAGTTAGTTATAAAAAGATGGATGAAACCTCAGATTTTTCCATTCAGAATTCAATTGCCTGTTTCAAACCCTCTGGAGTCCAATTCTGTTACTTTGTGCACATGGTAAGATAAATGCGGTATAGCTGCAGGGTTCCCTCCTCCCACTCTCTTTCAGCTACCTCAGAGTTTCTGGAAGGCAGCCAAAGTGGCGGCTCCTGCCTTAGTTCACAGACAGCCCCAAAGAGTGGTCCCGGGAGAGAAAGATGAAGACTTGGGTGACCTACCAAGACAGCCCAGCATCACGCAGGTGCACACACTCTCACTGGCAGTGGCAGGACCCTTGGTTGCCACACTTGCTTTTCCAGGCAAGGAGTCTGGTGACCACTCAGAAGTGCAAGGACTCTCACTGTCTATTGAGGAAAAGAGGACAACCTGTATTGAACCTCCTTTTCCACATCTGTTTTTCCTCTTTTTCACTAAAGAGAAGAGTTGAGACCGTTGTGGGCCTGGGACATCTCTGTTCAATTGCAGTCTGAAGACAGTGAGAGAAAGCCACAGCTGGATCTTGGTGGTCTCTAGCTATCTTCTGCCGTGGACAGCCTTTAGGGGTCTTTGTAGCAGGATGGGAAGAAGAGCGCTCCTGAGCTTGCCCTAACATAGGTTATTAGCTGAACTGTGTTCAGGCATGCAGAGACAGAAAACACACTGCCTAAAGCGGAGCCAGTCCTGCCTCTCAGGCTAGCGGCAATGTAGTCTTTGACCCTGACAAGGCACATGGCTGCTTTCATGCTTTGGTTTCCCCTTTTGACAGCTATAGTAAAAATCCTTCCCCAATATCACTATAATGTGTTAAGACCTCAGTGCTTGCAGCTATCTATCTATCTATCTGCTTTGCTCCTCTGCCAGGATTTTATTACTTAGCAGCAGGAATGACAGACCCAGAAAAGCACCTGCATCTCAGCTACTCTAGTGCAAAATCTGATATATTACATCCTCGGTGGAAAAAGAGAGCACAGCAGTGTGAATTTAATGAACAGCTGAGGCACAGGTATACTTGAGTGAAAAGCAGGGTAAATAGGGACAGTAATAGATCATGCCAGTATGCTTCAGCGAAAGATATCTGTTAAATAGCTAAATTGATCACTCTGCTATCCATATGTATTCATATTTACCCAGAATAAATAGGATACACAAAATTATAATTCAAGCATTACATCAGAAAGTCCTTAACTTATCCACCTTCCAAAAGTACCTTCATGAAAGCATTTGTTGGATTTTTTTATGTTGCAAACATTTTTTTTGCGCAGTTTTCATTAAGTAAAGAATGTTGCATATGATGTCGTGGTGACTGCACACCATTCACTTTATGTTACTTCTACACAACTAGTTAAAGGAGTATTAAGACAGACTCCAAACAGGTTTCCCAGTCTTCCACTGGACACCCACATTGCCGTTTCCAAAGCAGAAACTACATGATCTCTCAGTAAACTACCTTCTATTATGACAATAATGAATGATACATAAAACAGTCTAAAACTAAGTTCAACTATAATAATTCAGGAACATACCAGGTCCACAGATTATATAGAAATTCAGCCAATCTGGAGCAGGGAACCTGTGTTCAAACAGGAGGCATAGAAAAGGTTGTGGTGAAAATAAGGAAGCCACTTCATTTGTGGGACATCAATAGCAGATGATTTGCTCTTGGGCTCAGTCACTGCCGTAAGTCTCCTTTCCACCCACGCAGGTAGGAAGACTAAGAAAGACACCGTCCCACATCGTGGAAGTTAGAGACTACTTAGACAGGGAACCACCCCTTGGCAAGACCTCATTTCTTTTTTTTCTTTTTTTTTTTCCCTGCACTTTAATAATTTTTAAGCCTTTAGAAATCTGAGTCCTGAAGGAATAGCTCTTTTCTCCTTCATTTTACATTAACTTTTGATAGGGAACGGACTAATCTGATAGCAGAACCTTTATTATTAAGCTTAAGATCAGGTTCCTTTACTGGAAGATATTAGACACCATAGGATTTTTTTGGCATTTGAGCACACTGAAGATGTTGCTTTAATTTTGTTTTTGTTTCTCACTATCCAACCTATTTTAATTGACAATAAATTAATCTTCCATAAGTCTGTTTTGCCCATGGTGGTAACTGGTAAGTGGTGTCCCTGTCTTTATCTTCACCCACAAGCTTCTCCATCTTATTTTCTCCTCCCCGTCCTGTTGAGGAGGAGAAGGAGGAAGAGGAGTGAGAGAGGAGCTGAGTGGGCATCTGGCGCCCAGCCAAGGTCAACCCACCACAGGATGCAACAGAAAAAACAGTCTGCAGGAAAAGGAGTCCCTGCCCCCATTGTGTGGGTTCTCTCATCCTCTCGTTTAATGTAAGGATAAGATTATCACTACACCTGCTCTCACAATCATCACCACTTGTTGAGACTACTGCTAGCTTTTTGCCAGCAGTGACCAGTATCCGACATTCAGGCGGCTTCGTGTATCTCTGATTATCTTAGGCGTTACCTTCTCATGGTCATTCTTTGTTTTCAGCACCTCTAGTTTCCCCTGCTAGACCCCAGCCGATGGTGAAATAATTACAGATCCCTCTAATGCCTGGACATTGCCTAATAATTCAGCTGATTTAGATTTGCTTATTAATTATTTATCACTCACCAGAAGGAAAGGAGGAGCAAATTACTTCATCGAGTCTTCCCTTCACAGATGGAATGACTAATCTTCCTTTATTGCCTACATAAAAATACTACTCTTGGACTATTTCTATTATAATTCTTTTTCATTATAAGTCATTGCTGGGTTTCCACACGATTTATGAAATAAGTAATTTTACAAGTAGAGAAACCAACAAGCCAGGATCCAAAGCAAACCTGTATCAGGTTACGAGGTTCAGATTCTAGCTCCATCTCAGCTTTCCCCTCCAACAAATGACCATTGCTGAATTTCATGAAGAAATAACGTAACTTTTGGCTTCAGGACTTTTGTGTTTAGGTTTAGGTTTTCTCTGGTTTTAATCTTGATTTTTCACAGTTTAATTGATTTTTTTCAGACATGTGCCATACTTATTAGTTTCTGATCTTTTCTTGATCAAGTTTCATTTATTTGCATATTAGAAAGCAAAAAAAAAGCTTCTACTTTCCTAACTGATGCTCTTTCTCATCATCCCCTCCATCTTTATTAAATATTTTTATACTTTGTAGAGAAATGAGCTAGCACTCACAAAAGTCAGTGCTTCTGATAACTTCATTGAGCTCTGGGGGAAGTCCGAAGGGCTCACACCTTCCAGACAGTGCTAATATTCTGGCTGGAACAGCTCCCAAAGCAGGCATGTTTTAACAAGTACATCTGTGATTAAGCTGAATTGTAAAATCAGAAGTATACAGAACTGGAATGCCCCTGACAGGTTTCTAACTTTATTCAGAAAGGTAAAAAAATACAGGCAGGTGCAAAATCCTGCTATATATTTCTTGAGGCTCCATCTTATTTAAAAGGAAGGAATCCAGCCCTGCTGAAAGCAGTGATCAGTTGTGTTTGTCTCCAGCCACAGGGCAGCATGATGCGCAGCTGCAGGGGTTCAAGATGGCACGGAGACTTCAGCAGCACACATGGCCCCCTGAAGTGGAGTATTGGATGTCTGTGTCCAGATGTTGGCCGCAGGAGTGGCCTCTGTGAGAAGAGGCCAGAATGGCTGGGTGGGTGTCTGCCAGTCAGCCAAGGTCAACCCACCACATGTGGACAGACAGTGGCTGATCGTCTTCCAAGATAGACTGGCCATTTTCCCCAGCACCCAGTCCACCTGACCCCCAGGACAGCTAGAGCTGTAAGCAGTTGCCGCCTTTTTCTATTGTCTTTCCCAGCACAGACTTCACAAGGATAGTCCTACCACATCAAGGGCTATAACATGTGGCTCGAGCTTTCCATCACAGCGATATCCCGACTCGCTACAGAAACAGACTACATACCCCTACAGGCCCTACTTGCCAAAGTTTTCATTGTGTCATTGCTGTGAGAGAAGGTACAAGTAAAAAGCTTTTCTCCCCAAAAGTGCCTTCCCCTTCACCCTGGAATGTGTTTCATCAAACACAGCAGACAGTTCAGTCTGGCCCTTTTCAGCGCTTACTGAATCAGCAAAAAGCTGGATCCAACAAACATCTCTTACAACATCTCTTCCAATTTGAGCTCTTCTGAAAGATGCTAATCTCTTCCCCATGTACACCCTATACATGACTCTGTTTCCTCCTCCTCTTCTCCAGAGTGCAGCCCAGGCAAGCAAGAGAGGGTACAGGTATCCCCGATGCCACGTTACAATCAGGACTCTCTCATCTCTAGGAGATTCCGCAGGTTCAAGAGGAGGCTGGGCAAATTCATGGACTATAACTATACCCAGAATTATTAAATACAAAGACACCACCTCTGGCTGTGGAAGTTCCTGAGCTTAAATGGTGGAGAATGGGAAAACATCTGCAGAGGCACTACTGCGTGCTCACCATACTCACACCCCTGCTGGAGACAGGATCCTGAGCTGGGTGGCCTCGTAAAGCTGTTCTTCATTTCTTATATATCACCATTGTTGCACAAAATCAGTTCAAAACTTTGTTGACTCTAGATAAAAGTCATAAGAAAGCTGTCTTCTACAAACCAAGTCCTTTGTAATAACCTTCCTCTCTTCTAGCTATCAGTTACATGACTGTTATGTCAATTTTCAATTGTCACATTCATGTAATTTGCTTTGAAGGGAGAATTAATAAAACAAGTCCAGTTGTCTCTCCTGGCAACTAATTTCTGCAAAGAAAATGTGCCTTTCTAACACAGCATTTTTGTGTAGATCAAATGCCAGCACTCTTTGAGGTTTTGAAAAACTTTTGGGAAAAATATTACAGCAGAGAAGTCACCTCCGTTAGTTACACGCCAGCTTTCTTTTTGCTTTCCAGGTCAGAATTGAATGATTCAGGAGGAAAAGCTTCAGACAGTATTTAATTTACCTCCTTGACCGCATTAAAAAAATGTGACATCCAGGAATGATGGGTAGAAACTATTGTTGGTCTAGATAAATAGTTGATTCTAACAGTCTTTCCTCTGTATCATTGTCCATTTCATCGTCCAGTCCATTTCATTGTCCAGTCTTTCCTCTGTATCATTGTATTACATGGATCAAGATCAGAAAAGTTAGAATTTTTCTCATGTGACAAATGTAATTTTGTCAAAATGATAGCTTTTTGTTCTTTAACTAATAATAGAACATGCACAATCATAACAAAACCTTATAGAAGAAAGAAAGAAAATGTTATTGTTACAATTTTTACCATTTTACCACTGCTATTTTACGATTTCCTAGTTTTTCATAACATTTAGTAATTCTCTCCATAGTAAGATTGCCCAATCAGAAGATGTGGTGTCTTTATTAATTGCAGAAGAATTCAGCACACCCTGAATGCTTTCAGGCTTCTGGAATCATTGAGATGCCCATAAACATGCTCAGACTTAAACAGTACACCAGCACTGTGCTTCTAAAAAATTTATGGTTTTTTTTTTCCTTTTTTGTACAAACTTCATGACTACTCCAAAGATACCTGCAAAAGGAGGGATGCTAAGAAAATTTACCTTATCTCTGTTAAGGTGTTGTCTGCACTGGCACATTCAATCATACTACGTTATGAGTTCATTGCCATGACACAAAATACAATATTGTGGTCAGTTTGGGTAAGGACTTATCTTGCTTAGTAACTCCGTCAGCTGTCCATGGCTGAAACAAACACATGAGTTAGCTTCAACATAATTCTCACAGGCATGGGATAACATCAAAGGGAAGCTAAACCTTAATCCACCCATTCTCATTTGTCATACCACATCTGAACAAAGTGATGTATTTTGAGAAGACGTTTAGAGACCATTCATTTAGTGACTTATACTTTATTAGTTCTGTACATTTCTGGATGGTTTCCTCAAGAGAAAAAATGACAAGGCACAGTTCAGCCTTCTTAAGATGTAGCATCAACATGACATACTTCCTAAAGAGCCTTTAGAGAGACCGGTAGTTTCAATATATAGTTTCCTATCAAATAAGTATTTATCCTTCCCATTTATCTTTGTCGTGATATCTTTTCTTTGCCAATAATCTGAAGGCAGTTTGCAATTGTCTTTCTAATAGCCGGATAGAGTATTAACCTCTACAGCCTCACCTCAGACCCTTAACACAGATAGCTGTTGACAAATGACAGTAATGACAGGTAGAATAATAATTGTTGCCAAGAATAAGGATCCTTTTTATATGTAGTTTGATTATCCCTTTCTGCTATGATATCTTTTTAGGTTACATATGTTATGAAGTAGAAAGGTTATAAAAATCATAACTATCAGAACAGGAAAAGCCATAGCAGCACTAAGTCAATCCATGGCTATTCTGTCTGAGGAACTGACAGAGCTGGACCTTTGGGATCATCAAATCTGCTGTTTGTTGTGAGCTGCATGATCATATGGATTCCATAGGTCAGGATACACACTAAAACTATAGACGTCACCAAGCCCATCCAGATTCCAGGAGTGAAGAAACCTGTACAGTCACTTGCGTAGGCAAACTGGTTGTTTTCAACATTGAAGCCTTGAATCTGAAAATGAAGAAAGGTAGCTAGATGAGTGCAATTAAGCATGGAGCGTAGGCCCTACTTTCAGGATGTATGTGGTAATTACAAAAAACCACATCTGTGAATTATCACTCACACTCTGTCCATTAAAAAAGAGAACGAAATCCTCCGCTAACAATTTTCCAGGTGTCCTTCTCTACCCAGGAAATTAAAGATGCAGAATTCATTTGTTTGGCAAGAAGTAAGTTTCCCACTTCAGAAATTTGTGTTACTTTTAGAAGTAAAGTCCCAAAGGGCACATATGATCATTATTGCTCAATGACCACTTAAGAACAAGAAACTCAAAGCACTTAAAGGCATGAGAGTTAACGCCCTTCCAGATCATGAGATGTTATTGAAATACCCTGAGATTTTTTAGCTAGTAAGTCCTTGACGAGCAGAACTCCTGAAACCTACTTTCAAATGCATCTAATGAAGATGACCTTTTTGGCTGAGTTTTAGTGAAAGTTCAAGGAGAAAACAGTTGTGAAAACTTTCTTCCTTCCTCCTTAGACATCAGAGACTCAAAACAGGAGAGAGGGCTTGCTTTATTGAGCTGTGGGAACTGTGATGTCCATTAACATATGAAACCCACATAAACTTTTCCAGCAGTTAGAAAAAACTGTAACATCTCTCCTCTGACTGGATTCTCGAGGTCTGTCACTGACTCAGCTCCTACCATATTATTTTCCTCCGAAAAATCAACCGATTTGGGGATATATTCTCTGCCTAGCCACCAATTTTGCAAAAAAAAATCACCAAACTGAATGCCTTTGAGACCAGTATCCTTCTAAAAATTTTGTTAGAACCAGTCAAAGGATTAGAAAACTATGAAGAAAGGGAAGACAATCCCCCCTCTGTACACATACACGGCATAAGCACTGATTCCTTCAGAAGAAAAGGAATCTAACCAGTGGAAGAAAATGAAGGAAGGAAAGAATTAATCCAATCTGTGTTTTGTAGTCTTTCTTAAATAATTTTATAAATAAAAATGAAGACTGGGATTTTTATGTATTTACAGATTCTTTGAAATGGGCGTGTAAGGAAAGCATCAAACATCATAAACCCACCAGTAAAGAAACAAGACCTTGAAACATACTATTTCATATAAAATATTGTAGAATAAAATAAAAAGGGATTATTTTATTTAAACCACTTCCCTCACCAGGCAATAAGCAAGGAGGCATAAGAGAATGGATTTTTACTTTTCTATGTACCCACTCCACAATTACTCTATGCTTTATGATAAACCAAATAGAAAGCTTTGTGGTGATAAGAGTTTGTTCTTCCTAGGAAAGGTGTTGGTATAAACATTGAATAAATCAGTTTGCAGCTTACATAACATGCTACACCAACAAGCACTCTGGGTTTGAGTTCGTTCATGGCTCAGGCACCTGACATTAATACGTACGTCATATGTGTGTTAAGACCAATGCTGATTAATGAAACTATTATCACATGCAGAACTAAGGGCTATCTAGGTACTGCGGAAGTGAAGACAATTTTAGCAACTCAAGTTTTTCTAGGCCTCATAGAAGAAACTTTCCAAGTGAGATCTTGGTAGCTAACTTGCAAAGACTGCCTGCTTTCACTACAGGCAGTCAGGCTTCTGATTAAAGCAGGATTAGCAAAAATAAGCTTTTGGGTTGGATAACTGTTTGCGCAATTTTAAAGAACACAGGTGAATACCAAAGCCTTCACTTGTTAAGCCACTGCTTTGAAAACAGATGAGAATGTGAATAGGAGCCATGAAATGTAGTCTGAAAGGCTTATTTACAATAAAAACAGAAAGCAGTTGATGATTTATGTCATTTATGTTCAAAAAATGGACTGAAATTCTGCAAAACAATGCATACTTGTTACCACGTTTACAAGAACTCTCTGAAGCACTTAACAGGTATATTTGGTTTAGAAAGGCTTTACCACTTCTGATTTAGAGCCAGAAATACTGAATTTTATTATTTCAATCCTATTGGGGCTCTTTTTGAAGCAGGATTATGCTCATTGAACCTTTGAGGTGAAAGCTTTAATTGTACATACCTAAATTGCTATGTATACTTTTAGGCAGGAGATGAAATATATGCAGGGTTCTTTTATTGTTTTCCTGAAGCTTTATCATTTCTGTGGGGGTGTTAGATCCCAGGTGGGAGACAAAAATGTGATTCCTAGCAGCATTTCTACCCATAGAAAAGTTAAAAATATTCACATGGTGTTCTTTATTTTTTATGAATGTAAAAGCCTTTTGGATACAGGCTTCTCTACTGCGGAAGTTTTAATTTTAGTGTTTGGATGAGCATAATTTGTCTTAATTATACTAGTCTGCATTTTCTATTAATTTTTTAAATATTTTTTGAATGGAGTTTTCTCATCATTTGACCTTTGACAAAGCCTTCAAGTAAAATCTGTTCTTTTCATGGCACTTAAGTGTATACTGTGGATCTAATTTTTGAACTTGGAAATATTTTAGCCACAAAGAATCCTAATATTCTTGATTTTAAAGGTTTTGGCAGGAAAAGTTTTACTTAGGAACAAAAGGGCTTCTAAACCACTATGGCACATACTAAAGAAAAGTAGTGCTTTTGGTGGCAGCCTCCTCTTTAATTTCATAGACAATTCTG
Organism: Steatornis caripensis; assembly: GCA_013398225.1. NCBI lineage: Eukaryota > Metazoa > Chordata > Aves > Caprimulgiformes > Steatornithidae > Steatornis > Steatornis caripensis. Next base: position 104,965 of record VZSC01019036.1, read on the forward strand.
AGATCCTGAAAAGGTTAAAATGTATCTTGGTAGAATAACCATTCCTGTAACAACAAAACCAACAAAAAACTCCCACCAAGACCAGAGCAGTTTTGGTACTGTGTACTGCTACGAGCAGCGACATCCTAAGCTATGGACACACCTAGATAGCATCCCACAGAGGTTCTTTAGGTGGTAGTGACTAAGCTGGCTCCAGAACTAAAAGGCTGCATCAGTTCAGCCTTGCCTTGGAACAAGATACACAAGGCTTAACTGTGCAGGTGCTGTGTCCCTCTAATACAGTGATACTGTTTTCAGGACCCAACATTGCAAAGTGCAATTGTACCCTCTAGATTGGCATTGGATCCTGGTTTCTCATTCATTGCATAACATTGACATGAAAATCATGTTCTTCGGTTTCAGTAACAAGATCTTCTGCTGGCTGCAACCACTGAGCGTATCCCATGTGCTTTTTTCACCATGCAACAGAGCTTGGGTATTTCTAAACCTTGTTCTAGAACAAAGACTGATATTGAGATCAATTGGATTTCACTACTTGTCAGTGGAAGATATTTGAAAAGGTATGATCTAGTTCAGATAGAACTTAGAAATGAGCCCAGAATTGTGACTAGCTTTTTTTCCCACACAACAGAAAAGATCAGAACAGGACCTTTCAGATTGTGTTCCATGCTTAGGACTTGATCAGAGAAAAAGGCTGTTCTCAAGAGGAACTGGAAGTTCTGCTGTCTGCACAGTGGAAGCAGCTGCTGCTTCAAATCAATAAGGAAGGTGGGAAGCCTACTACTTCTACTCTTGATCAAGACCCCGATGAAAGGACGCCTACTATGGATGGACCAAGGCCTCTCTCTAAGCTTTGAGAAGGCAGCAGTACCGATACACATAGAAATTCAAGGAAAAGATAGGTTGTAAGTGCATGCTTCGTATTTTCATAGCCCATGTGCTTTCATAGCTAACGACGTCAAAGTCTAACTTCAAAGAGTTGACTAGGCAAAATACAGTTGCGTGGACTCGGCTATTTTCAGGCCTTTCCATAAAAAATACCATCAGGAGGAACCTTCACAACATTGGTGTGTATTGCTACACTGCTTCCCAAAACACTGTGGGACTTGATCCTAGAATTTGTGGAAAATAAATCTCAGCACCAATGCTTTTCCTTTGAGATTTCCATTGTTTAAGCAGAAATGTAAAATCTGGATTCAGATTATTGAGATCTGGTTTGTTATATGGTTATATCAGCATTTGTATCCAGTCATCATGGTCTTAGCTGATCTTTGACAAAAAGAGTCCAGTTTGGAATTATTCCTATCATTTCCATGATCTCTTTAATCAAAGCGATCCCTTAGTGCAGTATTAAGACATAAATGTTGATGTGCCTCACCTAAGTCAAGATCAATGCTCAAAATAGTACAGATGCAATCATCTGCACCTCACATGTGTAGTCTGTACTACTGCACTAAATACACAGCAAATCTATGCCTCATTAAAAAAAAAACAGCCAGCTGCTTTCCTTCTGGGACATGCGGGACCCAGTACTGCTCCCAATTTAAGTCTATGGCAAACCTTCCATTAAATCTAATTCCACCGGCCCTTGTTTCTATCTGTGGGAGTACAGACAGTCTATGTCACTGAAAACAGCAACCACACTAAGCTGTACTTTCCTAGATAAACAAAGTGCAAAGAAATCAAATAAAAACCAAGTAAGCAGCATAAAGCCACCCACCTAAGAGGCACACGTTTCCAATAGCAGCCCAATTCATTAAACAGGCATGGGGACTTAGTCATTCTTTGCCCGATTAAGCGCATTTGGTTTTATTGTTTTTTCTTTTCTGTGGACAACTTCACAGGTTTTTGTTTTTCAGAGCTGTGCTTTCATGTCCTTATTGTTCAGCAACTGCCATCTATTTTACTCCTTTATTGAATAGTTCACCTAGAGTGAACAGCTTTTCTTTTACATTTTCCCTGAGGCTTAAGTGAAAGTAAGGGCATTATGAATGTGTGTCATTCAGCAGCTACAATAGCAAGCAATAGTTCTTGGAATTATCTCCAAAATGGCAATGTGTACTCACTTGCAACCTGGAAATAAAAACATCCCAGTTTTTTGCTTCATCGTTGGATGGAATCAGCCTTGCAGGATAGAGATTGCTTGTTCCCACCAGCTGACAATGAGATGAATACTCTGCAGGAGCAGAGATGACATAAACATTAAATGTAGCAGACTTTTCTCCATCTTGCACAATCTCAACGGAATCTAAAGTGGACCAATTTCTAGCCGAGCCTTCATAGAACTTGTTGGTCATTAAAAACCTAGAAAGACAACAGAGGGGGAAAAAAAGTCAAAATGAGAGAAGGTAAAAGTTAATATTCATTCGATAAAGTGCTGGTGGCAGATAAAGTTTCGCCATTGCTAGCTGCAAACATCACAGTTGGTATCTTAGCCTGGTCTCCCATGTGACTAGGATTCTTCATAAGTAAAGAGACTCTGCGAATATGTTTTTACTCCTTCTTAGAGTTTCATCTCACAAGCACAGCTTTCCATAGCTGTGGCAGGCAATGCGCAAATGTGATTTCATTCTTCGAGGGCCTCTGCCAGTGAAGTATTTCATCAGTTACCAACAGTTTATAATCAGCGGAGCAGAACCTGAGAGACTGTCAGAAGGCCTGCAGAGGCTCTCATTAAACATTTTACGGGATTTTTTGAAAATTGCTTTTACGTTAGGTACATAACCATTCTGATTTACCATTGCAATTCTTCCTTGGTTCAGATGCTTAAATGGCAATTTCCCTTGCAAATGTCTGAATTTGCAGTTGAAGACGGAGTTTCATCTCACTGGAGGCTGGGAGGGGTTGTCAGCCCTAGTTTTTCAATTTGTAGAGGGTTAGGCACAAATAAATATCTCTCTTTTTTAAAAGGTCTCTGTATGCGTAGTATTGCAGCAGTTACTAGTAGTTTATAATCACAGGATTTATATATATGTTACTACCACTGCAGTCTGAATGCCCCCCAAAAGTTCTGAAACAGAAATAATTGAGAACATCCAGAAATACATCCTTATCCTTTACAGATCAGGACTATGTCCTAGTCTTTACCACTTTTTACCCAGTTACTTTTAGGTATTCAAATATCTCATAAGGAAATTATAAACTTTTCTCCTTATTGTATGTTGCTTAATACTTTAACCCTACTTGGTCTATGTATGTATTGCTCTATACAGTTTGCTGAAGATTTTTCTGGCTTATTCATAGCTAAAAAGAATTTAGAAGAGGAATCTTTTCAGCAGTAAGTGAGACTTGCTACAAAATGAAATATTTTAATATGTCTATCCACAATGGGTAACACTGTATGTGAATTTTAAAATTTGGAGTAATACTTAGATGCAATTATGACATGTTTGAAAAATAAGTAGTCGTCTATAAATGCAGCACGATACAGAATATTTTATGTTCTATAGGGTACTTGCATAGATACAGAGAATATTCTCTGTTGTAGAATATTGCTTGTTTGTTCAAATCAGCTTCTTTCAGTAGCATGTCAGCCACACAACATAGAGTCTAAACTCAACACAAACAATGCTCCTTAGGAATAACGCTCAAAATCTGACAAGCTAGTTTGCTACAGTAATTGAGCCTTTTCTTTTTTTAAATAATCTGTGCTTCTTTATTCATATAACTTCATAATCCTCCAGATTTTCAAAATGCCCAGAAGGAATCCTAGAACTCAAAGTGTCATTCAGGTAAGAAAAAGATGTTTTGTCTTACGGTACTCCTTTCATTTTGAGCCTAAACAGCTCTTTCCATACAACATACAATTGTAAGCATCAGTGAAAAACTAAAAAACATTTGAATTTCATCTAGTACACATTCAGAAATATTTATGGAAAATATTCTATTGATATAGCGATAAGGTTAAAAAATTAAAACATACTAGCCTAGATATTAATTGCTAGAAGAAAGTAACCTGTTTCCTGATATACGGCACAATCTGAACAGAATTTCCATGGTATCTTTCCATGGTATCTTTCCATGGTATTCCATGCTATAGGCACTAGCTGTAGGCTAGTTATAAGCAAAGAGAAGTTTACTTAGATGTTTGTGCCAACCACAAATGCTGGGCGTGCTCTGTACATTTGCTGAGAAGATAAGAAAAGTGGTAAACAAGGAAATTCTTTGGAGACTTACCATATGAACAAACAAGTTTTATAAGGCTATGTATATGAGTACAGTTTAAAGTGACCTCCAAGGGAACTTTCCCTCACGTTGCACCAAAGACTAAAATTTTATGTTACTTGCAGATTTATGAGAATTAAGATTCTAATTAGTGAACTAGTTGAGCATGGTTAACTTAATAATACAGGCTTTTATCCTTAGCAGTTTTCCAAACAACTGATAGTGAATAGCCTCCAATAAGCACGAGCTTAACTGGCAACTGATACAACTATAATTCATTAAATTACAAAAAAGACATTCAAACAACAAAAATCATAGAATGTCTTCATCTACTTTAATATTTTCTCAGATGAGTAGATAGCAATAGAATGAGCACAATATAGCAAATGAATGACAAAGGGAGGAGAGATATAACAGATTTTATTTACAGAACTGAAAGTTCCTTGGTTTTTGTAGGAAATGCTGTGTTCGTATTAAACGTTAGAACCAATAGAGGAAGCAAACTTTCACATAGACATTATGCCCTTTATGTATTGTGGTACAAACAATTCCTGGTTGTAGGCCAGACTCCTTTTGTGCCAGATAACCCTACGAACTCTAAATGCCTCTCATGTAGCTATTCACTACGAGGACAGATATTTCTGAAAAGGAAGCTAGCTGGAATTACTACTGTTTCAAAGATTCAAAGAGAAATACAACTGTTAGGTAAAAGGTGAAGAACACAATTCTTGGGTCAATTCTGTTCCACATGTGCTATGTGCAACAACAAAAGTCAAGTACCTATCAATGTAAGTGGGGAAAATACTAATGCTCTACACTTCCATCTGCTTTGACACTTTTTCCTAGAGAAGATGACAGACAGGTGCTTGAACAGCTGGATGTCATCAGCTGCTAAGGGACCTGAGATGAAGCTTCTTCCAGCAAAAACTACTGCCCACTGCTCCTACCCCTGCTGCAGCAGTAGTTTGCTTTTCTGAAACGGGCACAACCCGAAACACTCTACAACTACTCCCTAACAGTTCACCTCTCAGTGGCAAGTGCAGGAGGATGAATGGTACTGCTGCTCTTGCTAGAGGGAGGGAGACAGCAGCTGTTTGCATAGGATGCAGCAGCTACTGCAGCTGCTAGCAGGGGGTGCGATATGACTAGCTGCTCAGCATGAGGTGGTAGTGTAGTGGTGGTGAGGGCAGGTTCTGGATCCAGCTCATGCTGCTGAAGTTAGAGCCTCTTTTACTGACAAATGAATTGAGCTATTTGAATGTGGTCACCTCTGGTCTCCCTTTCTGTCTTCAAGGAATGCTCTCCTATACCTAAGTAAATGGCCTTTACAGGGGGAAATAATGCAGTCATGGCTGTAAGCTCTGTTCCTTCCCACCTCTTTGCCCTTCTCGTGTCCAGGCAGACTGTAATCTTACCAAGTAACCATCTTGAACAAGAAATATAATCAAATTGAACCAAAAGGGGAAAACAGGTTGTAATGTACCTATGTGGGTTTTAGAAGCTCTCGACAATAGACATGCTGAGATAAACAAGGTGAACTAAGTGTTCCTGAATCATGAAAAGATTAATGGATTGTTCTGGTTCTGTTTAGTTTATCTTACTATTTGCATTATATACCATTAAATATTGTATTATGGTAGCTAATAGCAGCTTAAAATGACATGATTGTCTCTTAAATCAAAGGATAATTCAACAGAAAACACCACCAATAACCAGGTGTGTCCTTAGCAGAAAGTTTTTTTGTAAAGACTTCTGAGGTCTTGTGGGTTGACACCAGCCAGCAGCCAAGCACCCATGCAGCTGCTTGCTCACTTCATGTCCCCAGCAGGATGGGTGGGAGAATAGAAAGAACAAAAATGAGGAAACTTGTGGGTCAAGATAAAGACAGCTTCATAAGTAAAGGAAACAGGAAATTAAGCAATACAGAAGCAATCACTCTCTACCTCCCACAAGCAGGCCAATGCACAGTGAATGCCCAAGCAATGGCTACCCTGGAAGCCACGTCCCACCTTCTTCCTCTGTTCTATTTTTTATTGGTGGACAACAGGCTCACCATGAGCCAGCAGTGTGCCCTTGCGGCCAGGAAGGCCAATGGCATCCTAGGGTGCATTAAGAAGAGTGTGGCCAGCAGGTCGAGGGAGGTGATCCTCCCCCTCTACTCTGCCCTGGTGAGGCCGCATCTGGAGTACTGTGTCCAGTTCTGGGCTCCCCAGTACAAGAGAGACAGGGAACTACTGGAGAGAGTCCAGCGGAGGGCCACAAAGTTGATTAGGGGAGTGGAGCATCT
>VZSC01019036.1:111781-127494 GCA_013398225.1 Steatornis caripensis
TGTGAGGGTGACAGAGCACTGGAACAGGCTGCCCAGAGAGGTTGTGGAGTCTCCTTCTCTGGAGATATTCAAAACCCGCCTGGATGCATTCCTGTGCAACCTGCTCTAGGCTAACCTGCTTTAGCAGGGGGGTTGGACTGGATGATCTCTAGAGGTCCCTTCCAACCCCTACCATTCTATGATTCTATGATTCTATGATTGCTAAGTACCTGTGTTACACACTAAAAAATAATCAACTTAGGCATTTTTGTGTCTAAATGCCCTGAGGGGCTATTCGAAACCTGGATCACACCTAGCCCAATGGAATAAATCAAATTCTCCTACAAAACACAGCCAGCCTATGCTAGTTTAATTACTGCCTGGGCATGACAGTAGTCAGAACTTCACCTAGTCTCTTTTCAAGCTCTCACTTGTTGTGGAGCCTGAGTTTCTTATCCCAGCTTCAAGGGCTGTTCATGCATTTTGGTATTTAGTTATAATGTATTCAAGTAGAAGCACAAGTGAAGAGACACTTCGTGAGTATTTCTGCCTTTACTACAACTGGTTCAAAGGATGTAAAAAAATATTCCAGAATAAGAGAGAAAACATGAACCATTCACCTTTTGTACTGATGTTCTCCTTTAATTTACAGTCAGCCTGTCTGCAGAGTTGCTCCAAATTTCTTCCCTTCAAATGCGTCTCAGATTCCTGACCACATTAAAGTTTTCTCCCAATAATTAATTAAAATTATAACATTTCAACAAACAGATGACTAAACATAAATCTGAATAATCCTCATTAAGTCCATATGCATGCACTAACATTGCATTTGATCTTCTTAGGCCTGCTGCAGCAATGAGAATCTAAGATAAATGTTTTAACTGCCAAAGTATTTTCTTTCTATAGTAGCATCCCAAGGTTTGCAGTATGCTGATGTATAGCTGAGCAAAATCTGACTACTTTAAAGAAAGCAACCCCTCTAAGATTGATCAATTAACTTGATGATAGCTAGTTTTGCAGCACAGTGTCATGCTCCATAGCATTTTCAAGTTCTTTATAATTAATATTATTTTCTTGGAACTGTAATTTTACTAGAAGGTATAGTATTATTCTGAGAATGGTCACATTCAGGACACATGTAGAAAGCAACAAGATTCATTCATACAGAAAGAGATTATAGGAGAGTAGCTAAGACCTGCACTATACGAGCAAAGTTGCAGAATGAGAATCCAGGGCACTGTTTTGGTGGATCGGTCTGTACAAGAGGGAGACAGGAGCAGCAGACAGTAGACAGAGAATCACCAGGGCAGCACCAGAGAAAGTGGTATTTGGTGACTTGGAGTAAAAGTAAAGACACAACTTGGGCAGTCTTGGTTTGAGAACAGGATTTTTTGGAGTGAAATTCAAGGAAAATGCTTACTTAATTCCTCGTGGTTTTCAGGGAAATGAATGCCCCTTTGATAATTTACAGTATTGAAACCAAGAAATGCTTGACTCCATCACCAAGGACAAGTCTCAAGGATGCTATGTACAGCTGACTACAACATTCAAAAAAGTAGAAGTACTATACTTACAGCAAACTTACCTGCACATTATGTTCTTTCACAAAGCTCTAGATGCATGGGGAGGAGAGGAGATGTTAAATAACAAAGAATGTTTGTTTTTTTCCCACCTATCATGGTCTCTGATGATGACTGCAAGTGTCTCTATGCACTCCAAACACAACTCGAAACTCATCACTGACTCTTCAACACAAGTCCCTCTGGGGGTCCTTTTATGTAAATGTAGAATGTACTTCCACCTCAGTGTAAAGAATGGTATTTATTCATTCATACTTATCATCTTGGTGCCACGTGCTTCTTTTACTCTCCTACAAAAATGTTGTTCAAGCTCTGATTGTCTCCTTTGTTATTACTTTAAACTTCCTCTCTTTGGTTTCCTTTGATTTCAATTTCCCTTAATCAAGATGTCAAAAGTAATTCAGATGGCAAAAGTCATTTGTCCTGCTGATGCCCAAGCAAACACCTAGTTAATCTTCTGATACATGCAAATTTAATTTAGTGCAAGTTTCCTGGCTCAAGTCCTTCCCAAATAAATTTAAGCAATTAACTGAGGTACCTAAATGAAAAGAGCAGGACACATTCTCTTTGCTAGAGCTTAAGAAAGTAATTTTATCTGCTGTTCCTAATGCTGAGGAAAGAACTGAGATTTGTGGACCAGCACCTGTATGGCAGCCCCCAAACACTAGCAGATGCTTTCCCCATCTCTCAAATCCACTAGTGAGAGAAACAGCTGCAAGTTCTCCCTCTGCTTTTTCATCCCAAGTCTTCCCATTCCCTAACTTTTCTTCCCTCTTCTCATGGTAGGGGAAACGTGGTCTTGCCACCATCCATGGAGCAGAAAAATTATGCATTATTGCACCCATCATTATCCACAAGCCAGCTCTGACAGAGTACACTGGTAATCCACGTTAGGACTAAATACAACCCTGGCCATGTAAGTAGACTTCAGCCCCTAGAACTGTCTACAAATCACAGTTAGATTTCCCCGAGACAGGATCGTGGTCTGATCCTATTAGCAAAACAGGATATTTCATATAACAGCATCTTACAGTATGGTTGTTTGCCTACATCACTTTTTCAGAACTTTACTTGAGAATATTAATATGTTCTCTACATTAAGACTGTATTATTGTTCTCCTGTATAGTAACTCATCAGGTCAGAAACCAAATCGTAATTCCAAAAACATTTTCACTTAACTCCTCCTGTTTTTTTGATCCTAATTTACAAACAGGCTTTGTACATCACAAAGATCTATTTAAGAATAAATCATAAGTTACCTTATCTCTAGGCTGCTGATTCCATTCACTGGCTTTGTGTATTTTAATGACAGTCTACGAATAAGAAACAGATTTTTAATGTTAAAGTAGTCAGCTTTAATTAGATCATTGTGACATTTCAGTCGGAGGGAATATTTTAAATCAATAGGCAATTATAAAAGTCATACAGCAAAGGTTCAGTACTCAGAAAAATATGACAAAATATTTTTATAGCTTTTCTTTACTCAAGAGCAGGTGCTTCAAAGTAAAGGAAAACAGAGATTGTGTTTCATTAATGTTCTTCCAGCTGAATTACTACCTAGTAACTGGCAATATTCCCTTTCATGGGAATTTTGCAATGAAATGACGATCTCATTAATGTCAGTGGAGATTTCTATGGTTGTAAGACTGGGCACAGGAAAACCTGTTTTGACCAAAAATAAACAAAAAAGGAAGGAAGGAATACAAAGGGAAAAAAATTTGAAAATAAGAGGCTGCATCTGAACAGTTTTTGTGGTCTTGACTCAATCTTTTCCTTCTAAGAATACTCAATTTAGTATTTTTTTATTTTGAATGCTTTAGAAGCAGAAAATTAAATTAGTACTAACTTGACATTGCAAAATTTCTGATTAGCTTTCAGAATCACATGTATTATGATATCAAATCTCTTGTGTTACTCACGTTGTGTTGATGTCTGAGCACTCAGAGGAAGAAATATCCACATTCTGGGTTACAAATGTTGAATTTGTCAAATCTATAAAAACTGAATTGTTGGCTTTGAGGGTGAAATTTCTAGCGTAAAAAAGGATGCATGTATCATTTCCAGTGGTTACATTCAGAGGCGGATATGATAAACTGTCTTCTTCCTCAGTGGCCATTAATTGTCGTCTTAATTCCCACACCACATCAGTTCTTCTAGAAATCTGGAATAACAGCACATTAATAGTTCATCTCCTTTGCAAGAGATGATATCAATTGCACACAGACCTTCACCATTCTGTACCGTGAGCACTCATCTTTCTTGAATCCATATTTATCATTGTCTATTTAACTGGAAGTATGGAGGCAAATGAGGTGGTGTTAACCTAGATTCGCATGGTCAGATGTCCACATGTGAAAACAAGCACCAGTGACATTAGGCAAATGAATGTAAAACCACGTTGTTAATGCTGCCTTCAGACAGCAGTGTGCATTAGTGCTAAGAGGTAGAAGAATTTAACTTTTTATACAGAAGAATATATTGAAAGAAATTAATTTTTTTTCTGCTGTAAAATCACAAGAAAAGTTCAACTTGCCAGTTTAGTGACTACTCTCCTTAGTAAAAATGACAGCATTTGCAGTCTTCATTTTAACAGGCATGAAAGCAGGCTACTTAACTACAGCGGTGTTATATTTAGATTCTTCTGATGGCTTCTGGAAAAAAGACCTGTGCTCATTTGGTTGATATGGTGAACTCATCTAAGAGACCTTACTGTATATATACATTTGCTTTCAGGAAATTTCCAGGAATTCCCTTAAATAGGCAGTGCCTTTTTACAAATGTGCCCCATTTATATCAACAGTAAAAACTAGCTGACCTTATCAGATAATACCTTAATCCTGTTGTTCATATCTTACTCTTCACTTCTTACTCTGTTCACATCTGGGCTATTCCATTTATTTTTAAGACCCTTGTCAGCTTTACAACTTTGTATTCTACAAATGGCCTCTGCCCTTGGATAACTTTGGGATACAAGAAATGAGAGGCATCACAGGGGTTATCAGAACTAGAATTATGAGGAGCTATTGCCTGGAACCACTTTTAATGGGTTTAAAGACAGGCAAGGACCATTTTCCAGTCCGGAAAAGAGGCTATAACACTGCTTTATAACCTGCCTGTGGAGAGGAGCCCTAGAAGATTTTGTTACCTTAACTGCTGCTCTCTAAACGCTATGGGCCATCTGTTATTTACAACGCATCTTTGTAGATTCTACGAACAAAGCAGAATGGGCTGAGTTAAAAACCTTTGAATAAGTGCTGAAATTAAGACTGCAATCTTTCTCTCCCATACATGCATACTTTATGAATTTCTTTTTAATTCAGAGTAGTGCCTTTTCAAATACATCAGAACATGCATTATTTTAAATGAATACCATTTTCTTTAAAAGAAGAGTGTAAAACAAAAGAAAATATTCAACTTTTGATATAAAACTTTTAACCTTCCCTTAGGCTCTCCTGAAATGTAATCATTTTATTTCAAACTGAGAAGAAGAGCTGAAGTCTAAATTAGATCCTGTCTAACAATTGACTTCACTATGTGGGCCCTGCATATCATCTAACGAGGTCTTTAAAAACCACCTACTAATAGCTGAAAACAATGCTACATTGGAGATTTTGATTGGGCTAACTTGAGGGATTAGGTTTAAGAATCTTAAAATAAAAAGAAAGCTATTATAATATAATCATGAGACTACAGCTTTATTTCTGTGGCTCTGCTGCCAGTACTATGTCATGAGGCTCTCGGATAAAGATCCACATTCGTCTCTGAAAAAGCCGATGAACTGAAAGAGCATTTGCCAGTGATGGCAAAGGGTGTCAGGGACTAAGAAATCCCCTAGTTTCCCATGATCAAACCTACTCATGCTGAAGAAGGGAGGCAACACAGCTTGCCAAAGACATTTCTGAAAGTGGGTTTTGTTTGGGGTATATTTGCAGCTGAAAATACAGGCAGTCATGGACTGTGCAGCCCAGTGAGTCCTTACTTGCACAGCTATAGGCAGGCAGGGCGACTACACTAAATGGGAGCCCGAAAGTATCAGCTTTTTGGAGAAATGTCCCCCAAACACTTACTGGCCTGTATATTCATCCACTTAGCCTGGAGATGCATTTCTCTAACTTACCTGTGGGTGAGGTAATTTAGTGCATTCAAAATCAGAAAGCATTACCTCACAGAGATTCAAGACAATTTAGTCTTGAGGCTGGAAGGAGGATTTCTGAAACAATCTAACGTGGGACTCACTGGAGACCTGAAGATAGCAGTCGCTTCTTCCAGATGCCCTGCACTGGGAAGCTGAGAGTTGCCCCAGTACATCCCTTCCTCTGTTTCAGGCACATTTTCATATGTTTTTGTTGCAGCACAAGCATGAGCTTATGGAATTAAAATCATTCTCCCTATGCCATATATTTCATGCTAAAATATAAATTATAAGATACTTCCTTGAGAAATGGATTATGTTTATATTGAATTCTTGTAAATCGAATAAGATTATTTAGGAATAATCCAGAAGGCTGTGCTGGCATTCATCATGACTTGGACAGGATGGAGAGTTGCGCAGAGAGGAATCTGATAAAGTTCAACAAGGGCAAGTGTAGGGTCCTGCACCTGGGGAGGAACAACCCCATGTGCCAGTACAGGCTGGGGGTTGACTTGCTGGAGAGCAGCTCTGCGGAGAAGGACCTGGGAGTGCTGGTGGACAACAGGCTCACCATGAGCCAGCAGTGTGCCCTTGCGGCCAGGAAGGCCAATGGCATCCTGGGGTGCATTAAGAAGAGTGTGGCCAGCAGGTCGAGGGAGGTGATCCTCCCCCTCTACTCTGCCCTGGTGAGGCCGCATCTGGAGTGCTGTGTCCAGTTCTGGGCTCCCCAGTTCAAGAGAGACAGGGAACTACTGGAGAGAGTCCAGCGGAGGGCTACAAAGATGATGAGGGGAGAGGAGCATCTCTTTTATGAGGAAAGGCAGAGAGACCTGGGCCTGTTCAGCCTGGAGAAGAGAAGGCTGAGAGGGGATCTGATCAGTGCTGCTCAATATCTAAAGGGTGGGTGTCAAGAGGATGCAGCCAGGCTCTTTTCAGTGGTGCCCAGCGACAGGACAAGGGGCAACAGGCACAAACTGGAGCACAGGCAGTTCCACCTGAACATGAGGAGGAACTTTAGTGTGAGGGTGACAGAGCCCTGGCACAGGCTACTCAGGGAGGTTGTGGAGTCTCCTCTGGAGATACACAAAACCCACCTGGACATGTTCCTGTGCAACCTACTCTAGGCGCACCTGCTTTAGCAGGGCAGCTGGACCCTTCCAACCCCTACCATTCTGTGATTCTGTGATTCATGGTGGCAGTGTTGTCAATCATTAAACTGTATTTTATTCTGTTGTTTAATGCCCCCTTCACCTTTACCTAATCTGAACCATGGGATGTGTGAGTCACTGTCTTGTTCCTCTGGACTTATCAATGACACTTTTGATCTCAGATATGCAGTGAACAATCACAAGACCTGATTAAATAAGTTACAGAAAGAAATGGTGACATTTACGTTGTCCTAGACCAGAATTGAACACTGTAATTATTAACCGAATCTGGAACAGAAGTAGCCTGGACAAAATTCTTCCCTTTTGTCTGTTTTGCAAGCCTCCTAATTCAGAATCATCTCTCTTGGAAAGGAGAAAAACAGCTGATCTGGCAACATTTTGATGCACCAACATACTGATCCTTTTCAAAGCAAACAAACCTTACATCCAAAATTATTCATTTGTTTTGTTGTTGTTGCCGGGGTTTTATTGGCTGTTCCCAAATAGAATGGCTCGAGACAAGAAAAAAGATTTGGGGCAATTTTATAGATTTGAAATTACAAACAAACATAAATCGAATGGTTGCAAACACATACGAGAATAATACAAAACACTGGGAAAATAAAATTTTCATTGGCTGAAAGGATGAATGGTAATGAACCACAGAAACAGGCTATATTTCACACTAGTTTCAACGTGGGATTTTCGGATATCAGTTCAACAGATGGTTACGTCTTTTTTTTCAGACTTGTACTTCTTGATTTTTTTATTGCTATGTTTAGGTGTGCACATCAAGAACAAGAAAACTGTCCTAGTGGTGCTTGTTGCTACTTTTCATTTCTATCATTATGAATCTATGACCACATCTTCTCTGTGGAGTTGTTGCTCTTATTGGAACAGCTAGAATAAGGGGAAGGTCTTTCTGTACTTTCAAGGAGGGAGGCAAGGAGGAAGAAGGGTCCACTCCCTTTCTCTTTTTAGGTTGTAACTTAGCCTAGTCCCTGCCTCCATACTGTACTGTGCTCTACAGTACATTCTCTGTATATACTCTAGTCAGATGGCAAATGGTGATTTTTCCAAATTTAGTCATAACATGACTAAACCAGTCATTGGAATCACAAAACTACATGAAATTCCTAGCTTCTATTAGAAAGAAAAAGTGCAATATAAGAACCAGATACTGCTTAATAGTATTAAACTTCACAAATGCAGAAAAAGCCTGAAAATATTTAGGGTATGCAGATATAGACAAATGCTAAAAATACATTGTGAAAGGGGAGGTCACGGAATCCTTTTGGGTCATTTACGATGACGTGAATGATGTGGTGTAACATCTGAGGAGGGCAGGACAGGTACCGCAACTGCTACTGCAAATGCTACCATCCCAAAGACAAATACCTGCTATCTGCGCTAGACTTTGGTTTCAGTAGCCTGAACTGCATCTACCCATAATATACCATCAGTAATTCTTTTGACAGGATACCAAGTTGACTGTACGCTTACGTTTTCTCAATTCACCTTCACAAGGATCTTTATAATCTTTTTTCACAATATGTCATTTAAAAAACACTAGGAGGCTGCCGTGTGCTGAGTGCATGGGTGCTGCTCCCAGAAGAATGGCAGATCATGTGCTGGCTGGAATTTGGCTGTGGCACACCAGAAGTCACTCAGCATTCACATCCCAGCCAAGTATGAGCACATGTCAAATCCTTTTTCTGAAATTACCATTTCAGTTTCCTTCCCATGCGAACAGGTCAGTTTTCCTCCATGTTTTCTAACTGATGTAGCATCGTGGCCTCACTACGGACAGCATCACCGCTACCCCTGCTAATACATCAGTTTTTCTGAAAGATACTGTACCACAAATCTGTGACGCAGGAAATGGCTGCTTGTATTTCACTGCTAAGGGTCAAAAATTTGAAAGGCAAGCATTAGAATTTGGTATAACCACAAAGATGTTCTTTTCAGTGTCAAGTTTATAAAATCACATGAATATAGAATGTATTTGATTACACTTATTGAATTCATCTGTCAGTGCAAGACTAGCATAACAGTGCTTTGAGCTATCAACATCTAGAACATTAAGAAGAAAGTTACCAATTAGCTCTATTTTTGAGAGTTTCAACTGTTTACATTTATATGATTTCTAATGTTTTGTGAGTTTTTGTTTTTTCTTCCCCTCTAGGATATCTTAAAATATAATTTCCATTTCGGCCCTAGATTTGGTGAATCTTGCATTCCATACAAACCTCAAGCAGTCTCCCTCTGTTTTATTGAGGAGATGGGATTTGTCCTGGATTCATCCTCTGATACGCAGAGGTTTGTGCTACCATCCAGAGGGACCTCCAGAGGCTGAAGAAATGAGCTGACAGGGACCTCATGAAGTTCAACAAAGGGGAAGAGCAAAGTCCTGCCCCTGGGGAGAAACAACCCCAGGCACCTGTACAAACTAGGGGTCAACTGTCTGGAAAGCAGCTTTGCAGAAAAGGACCTGGGGATCCTCCCAGACACTAAATTGAACATGAGACAGCAATGTGGCAAAGGAGGCTGCATTAGATAAATTATTGCCAGCAGGTGGAAGGTGGATGATCCTTTCCCTCTACTCAGCACTGGCGAGGCCACACCTAGAGTGCTGGGTCCAGTGCTGGGCTCCTCAGTACCAGAGAGACATGGACGTACCGGAGAGAGTCCAACAAAGGGCCACAGGAATGAGGAAGGATCTGGAGCAGCTCTCCTATGTGGAAAGGCTGGGAGCTGGGACTGTTTAGCCTGGAGGCTCAAGAAGGGGATCTCATGAATGCGTATAATTGTCAGAAGGGAGATTGTAAAGGAGATGGAGCCAGGTTCTTTTCAGTGGTGCCCAGTGACAGGACCAGAGGCAACAGGCACAAAACAAAACACAGAAGATTCTGTCTGAATGTCAGGAAACACTTTGTGACCAAGCACTGGCATAAGTTGCCCAAAGTTGTGGAGTCTCCATTCTCAGTGATGTTCAAAATCCAACTGGACATAGTACTGGGCAACTGGCTCCAGTTAGCCCTGCGTTGGACTAGATGACCTCCAGAGGTCACTCCCAACCTCAATTATTCTGTGATTCTGTATGATTCTGTCCTAAATCATCTACAGACCTAGACCTCAGCATGATCTGAGCAGTATGCAAGATAAGCAAGGCTTCTTCATCGCAATGGTCAAAGCCTAGATTCCTACTGTTTAAAAGATATAGAAGCCAAATCATGTTAGGATATATACTCCTGCCTACTAAGTGAACTACACATACTTTACTTAGTACTTTTTCCATGTCCTATTGTTTGGATTAACTTATCAGCACAAAATGTGAATCATGAGGTACCGTTTGTCCAACATCCACAAAGATAAGAAATTAGGCACAGTACTGAAAAAACCCACTGGTTCGGAGCAGCACAAAATTTTGAGTAAGTTCAAATTTAAATGCAAGCTTTGATGCAGCAACTACAGTCTTTTGTGCTCTGTTGCAAAGGATCTTTACCTACGTGCAACTAATTTTGACTTTCATTCTTTATAACTAAAACCGACAGAGACAAAATTTCTGCTCTGTTGCAACGGAACCCAGAGGATGTTTAAACTGCATTTTCCACCAGGAATGTTTGTAGGGTGACATAGTTACACTCAGAATCCCCCAAACATTTCCAGTGGAGATGCTTAGCTTATCAGGAATTACCAGAAGCTCATTTCTCGCTCATTTACCTATCTTATTCGAGGTGGTATGTTATCACAACTTCAAGGTAGTTTTTAAAATCTGAAATTTCTGTTCATACTAAATCACCTGAAATTTTATAACTTGCATATAATACAGTAAAACTTACATATCTAAAGACTGCACAAATCCCAAGTAATTGCACTTGCAGGGGTTATCAGAACCAGAATTCAATTTCTGAAATTGTTCTTTTCTTCCACATTAATTCTCTTCAGTGCAAAGCTAATGAGGTAAAGCTACAGTACAGCTTTTAAGGGACACAAAGAAGGTAGAAATGTGCATTGAGTAGATTCAGGAAAATTTAGAAACCTTGTTTGGAAAAATCAATTTTTGTATGTATATATAAGCCGAAGTAAGCTCTTTGGATTGTGAAAGCCAAGCCCCTTTACNGCTACAATACAGCTTTTAAGGGACACAAAGAAGGTAGAAATGTGCATTGAGTAGATTCAGGAAAATTTAGAAACCTTGTTTGGAAAAATCAATTTTTGTATGTATATATAAGCCGAAGTAAGCTCTTTGGATTGTGAAAGCCAAGCCCCTTTACATTTTTTACTCAGACATATTTCTTGTCAACGGTAATGATTTTTTGTCTAAGTAGGGACTTCAAACTGACCAGAATCACCAGTCCACACAGAAATAGGAAGCATGTACATAATGGCCTTCTCTTCAGTGAAACTCAAAATAGAAAATTTGGTCTAAGTTATAAGCAAAGAGAGAAACATGCTTTAAAATAAAGATAATCTAATTCAAAATCCACCCATAACTGAACTACGACAATACTTGGCATGAATACCTGTATTGCTCACATACACATGTGCATTCACACGTACACATATACAGAAAGAGTAGAATGGAAATAGAAGTGGAGAACTTATCAGAAATCTCATTCTTTTGCCTGCTGACTGCACGGATCTACAGGTAGATCCAGAACAGGAACACAGATCTGAGGGAATTTATAAGACGACTGAGAGAAGGAGCTTAAAGTGGTCATATTTAAAAGAACACACAAAGAAAAATGTTTTCAAAGCAGGACTAAGTTTGCATTGCTGAAACTGAAATGGACTCCTCAGAAAAAATAGAGATTAAACTTCCAGAAAATGGTCTCCTTCTTAACACTACACTTTCTCCCTTTCACTTCCACTTCCGCAGCTAGTAGGGAATCATTAGGCCACTGCTTGCTATCACACTGAAGTGAATTCTATGCTATTTCGCATGCTTGCAAAGCAAATGTAAGCCTAACCAAGACATCACAACAAATGTCAATAGCATGACATTTTGACCAGAGGAATCCTTTGCTTTTTTTCTCTACTTTATTAATATTCTGATAAAGGAGGGGGGAAAGAATGCACAGAAATGAGGTACATTATAGCAATAGCCATCATTTAATCACAATAATTACTGTCATTTTAGTGCTCTGTAGGATATACGAGCAAGCTTACTAGCTCACATTTCCATGCGATAGCTCCCCTGTTCAACCATGCATGCTTCTACCAGCAAGCCAAATGGCTCAGGGACTGTGACACTCAGCTCCTAACTGGTGTTCTGCATCTCCCAGGGCTTTTCAGAAAAGCAAGGCTGGGACATGAATGTTAACATCAAAATGTAAGTCTCACTGTAAGAGAGCATGATGTCACTATAAAAGATAATGTTCTCTTTTACAATTGATAGTAGTTACGACTTGTGGAGAGCATTCAAGTCATGATCAAGCAATTAGACATCTTCTGTTAGAACAGGCAATAAAACTGCAATATTTATTAAACTGCTCAGTTCAGTGGCCTGCGTAGACACAACCTGCAGTGTCAGCTTCTATGTTTATGGCTAGATGTTCTTCTTCACAGGCCTGTCCTTTTGCAGCACTGGGCTGTATAAGAGATCTCTGGACTGTCATTTACAGAGAATGTGACTACTCTGTGCAACTGAATATGGTGCAGAAATGAGTGAGTTAGCAGGGACCGTTCAAATGACAGAACCCAGAGCAGAGGAAGGCACTATGATAAAGCACTTGTGATAATCATTTTGCTTGAAAGGCCTTAAAATGAGGCAAGCAATTTTTAAATGTATGGGGCATACAAACACATCCATAAATGCAAGAGTAGCCCAAATTCTCTGAAGAAAATTATATTTTCTGTTATTTTCTTGCTCCAACTTTTAATGTATTTTTATACCAAACTTTTTCAGCTAACTCAAGATAGAGCAGGAATTGGCCTATAAAAAGATGTTGATTTTAGGAAGTAAAACAATACGTATAAGCTGGAGTAGCAGCGGAAGTTGCTGCTACACTTAATTTTCCACCTTAAATTTCACTTAGGACAAATAACCCAAATATATTTCTCCAATGAAAACAATATCTTCGTCATCTACTAGAGTGTTAAAACTCATTCACGTCCTTTTAGCTAATCAGATTTTTCTATCTAATACACAAAAGAGAAAAAAACCCATGTAGTAAGAGCTTGCACTGTAAACCAGAAAGGAATCTACTAGATCTATCATTCAAGGAGTATTCACTGATGTCAATCTCCTCAGCTTTAACATTAGATTTTGGGCCCTGTTTCTGCCATAAAGATAAACAAAGCTACAGATTTTACATCATGTTTAGGCTGCTAAGGGGAATACCCACCCCAGCTGGTTCTTTTCCCCACTTTCTTATGTCCATATGTGAAATTCAAGTTGTAGTGAGAGGTGTGAAAAAGGATGAGGAGCCTCTGCTGCAATAAGAGGAAACACGTATGTAGGGAGGGTTGGACTGAGGTTAGATAGGGCTCTGGTGGGTTACCAAATTGAAAAATGAAGACAGGGGCCAAAATGTGTTACAGTGCTGGGAGCGATGCCAGCACTGTTTGTCCCAGATGCAGGCTAGTTACAGGGAAATTAAAAATCTGAAGATCCATAAAAGTCTCCCTCCCTCCATTTAATAGTTGATCCTGCAGCACTTCGGAGGACTAATGTGCAAAACTGGGGAGCTTGTCTCCCTTTCTTCCCTAACTTGAAGAAAGAGGTGTGGACAGGACAATAGTACTGCATGCTACACTTCAAATTTTTATTGATACCTCAAGGAAATGTGTCCAGTTCTGGGAGCCCCAGTTCAAGAGAGACAGGAAACGACTGGAGAGAGTCCAGCGGAGGGCTACAAAGATGATGAGGGGAGAGGAGCATCTCTCTTATGAGGAAAGGCTGAGAGACCTGGGTCTGTTTAGCCTGGAGAAGAGAAGACTGAGAGGGAATCTCATCAATGCTGATCAATATATAAAGGCAATATATAAAGGGCGGGTGTCAAGAGCATGGGGCCAGGCTCTTTTCAGTGATGCCCAGCGACAGGACAAGGGGCAATGGGCACAAACAGGAGCACAGGCAGTTCCACCAGAACATGAGGAGGAACTTCTTTAGTGTGAGGGTGACAGAGCCCTGGAACGGGCTGCCTGCAGAGGCTGTGGAGTCTCCTTCTCTGGAGATATTCAATACCAACCTGGACACGTTCCTGTGCAACATGCTCTAGGGGCACCTGCTTTAGCAGGGGGGTTGGACTAGATGATCTCCAGAGGTCCCTTCCAACCCCTACCATTCTGTGATTCTGTTAAATTAATTTCTAACTTTAAAAAGTTACACAACATTCTTACAATTCATCAGATCTGTCTGTAATAAATTACAGTCTAAATACCAGTATGTTTTTCAGATAGTCAGGTTCTCTCTGTAAAAATACTGTCTTCAAAGTGACAACACTAGTCTTCACTCTCGGCATCTCCATCTGTGTGTGACAACTTTTTTGGAGAAAACAGAGAAAGTCAGAACTTGCACTGCGGGAACTTGTGAGGGGAGTCTGGCTGTAACATACTAGTTTTGCTGAATCAAAAGGCAAAGGCCAATAATTCTGGCAAACTGTATCTCTTTGACAAGGAAGTTAAAACAAGCTTTTTTGATTTTTCCACAGAAAATCAATAAAAAGTTGCTTACCTTCTACTCTGATTTCTTGCACTCAATATCCACTTAATTTTTCTGACAGTAGCATTATGTAAGCTAGAAGGCATATACATAAATGAAACCCACATCAGAAAGTCTAGACAAAGCTAATCTTAGAAACAACATCCATGCTTTTTTGAAGGAGATGATTGCCATACTTTCTTTTCTCTTGATAAATCCTTATTCCTCTTCCAAGTTTGTCTCAATACANATTAATTTCTAACTTTAAAAAGTTACACAACATTCTTACAATTCATCAGATCTGTCTGTAATAAATTACAGTCTAAATACCAGTATGTTTTTCAGATAGTCAGGTTCTCTCTGTAAAAATACTGTCTTCAAAGTGACAACACTAGTCTTCACTCTCGGCATCTCCATCTGTGTGTGACAACTTTTTTGGAGAAAACAGAGAAAGTCAGAACTTGCACTGCGGGAACTTGTGAGGGGAGTCTGGCTGTAACATACTAGTTTTGCTGAATCAAAAGGCAAAGGCCAATAATTCTGGCAAACTGTATCTCTTTGACAGGGAAGTTAAAACAAGCTTTTTTGATTTTTCCACAGAAAATCAATAAAAAGTTGCTTACCTTCTACTCTGATTTCTTGCACTCAATATCCACTTTTTTCTGACAGTAGCATTATGTAAGCTAGAAGGCATATACATAAATGAAACCCACATCAGAAAGTCTAGACAAAGCTAATCTTAGAAACAACATCCATGCTTTTTTGAAGGAGATGATTGCCATACTTTCTTTTCTCTTGATAAATCCTTATTCCTCTTCCAAGTTTGTCTCAATACAGACGTGCTACTGCGCAGCAGTAGCAGGGATTATCATTAGGGTCATAAGGTAATCGTGTATTGGGGAGGAGGAAGGAGTTTTCAACAGTGAGGAGGCAAAGTGCGATCCAACATTCACCTTGCAATAGTTCTGCTCAACGTAAGGCAAAAAGGTAATTGCTAGGCCACTCTCCATCATCTTTGAAAAGTCGTGGAGAACAGGAGAGGTGCCTGAGGATTGGAGGAAAGCCAATGTCACTCCAATCTTCAAAAAGGGCAAGAAGGAGGACCCGCGAAACTACAGGCCAGTCAGTCTCACCTCCATCCCTGGAAAGGTGATGGAACGGCTCATTCTGGAACTCATCTCCAAGCACATGGAAGAGGAGAAGACTATCCGGAGTAGTCAACATG
>VZSC01019036.1:128138-182321 GCA_013398225.1 Steatornis caripensis
AGAGGTCCCTTCCAACCCCTACCATTCTATGATTCTGTGATTCTATTCCATTCCAGGATTTTGCAAGTGATTTAGCAGCCGCAGAGGCAGAGATATCTAACTGTTAGAATACTTGGGCTTTAACTTTCCTACTGTTGTGCACTAAAATGCAGAATTACACTTCTTATCATTCATTGAATATCTATCTCTGATATCACTCAATCATTTGGGCTAAAACAGAAATCTCATCACAGAAGAACAGTCGTGATGTTTCAATAAAACTGTAAACATTGAGGTTTTAGTGAAATGAAAAGGACAGAACAAGAACAAAACATGCCATGTAATATCAAATTTGATGTTAGGCACTACTTTGTGTAAGGCTTTTACAGCAATGCTTCCATTAACAAATTTAATAAGAGGCCTGTGACATTTTGGCAGCAAAAGGATGAGTTTCTTGCCTTTTTTTTGTCTACCAGTGACACTAAGGACATATGGCATACACCAACCCAGTAACAGAGATTCCCATGTGAGGTTGAAGTGAGCTGATAAGCCTCAAGTAAGTACACGGATCAGTACCCTAAGCTGGATCCCAGAAGAAACGAAGACTTGTCAACCTCATGCTGGGCAAATTTGCCTCTTCCCTTACAGCATTCCCAGCTAACAGTCCAGGAGTCCACTGGTGAGTCCCAGAGCCCTCCCGCCATTGCTTCTTGGTCTGCTGTAGTTTGGCTGGCGCTAACACAGGCGACTGCACAGGGGTCTCACCGTACAGGGCTATTTCCTCAAAAGATAGTACCACCACAAGTTTCTGTAATCAATCAATTTTCTAGTTAGACAGCTTTCTACAAAGAAAGATACCATATATTAGATGACTAAAATCTGATTCAATTTAAAGTTGTTAGCTACAAGGTACGCGGTAATACGGTCCTCAGAAAGAAATAAGATTCATATTTCAATACCTGAACACTGCCGTAACAGTCTGTCAACATCTTATTGACACCTTTGCCTAGTTTTTAGCTTTTTCTGCTAAAGTTCTAATGTGCAAACTCTGTGAGGAGAGGCTTGCACGCAATTCCTTGTTCACAGATTTTTATGGAAAATCCTGTAGAATTTAATAAAAGTAACTTTTAGAACATTTCAATAGAACTATCCATCACTAAAGCAAGGATACATTTCTCTGTTAAAGTCATAAATATGCTCAAAAATTACAAAAAAATTATAATCCTTTATTCTAATATCAGATGTGCTGTACTTACGAGTTTAATGCCTGCATATGCATAATGGCTGTGTATGAATAATGATGGCCCCTCTTTTCTGNTAGATTCATATTTCAATACATGAACACTGCCGTAACAGTCTGTCAACATCTTATTGACACCTTTGCCTAGTTTTTAGCTTTTTCTGCTAAAGTTCTAATGTGCAAACTCTGTGAGGAGAGGCTTGCACGCAATTCCTTGTTCACAGATTTTTATGGAAAATCCTGTAGAATTTAATAAAAGTAACTCTTAGAACATTTCAATAGAACTATCCATCACTAAAGCAAGGATACATTTCTCTGTTAAAGTCATAAATATGCTCAAAAATTACAAAAAAATTATAATCCTTTATTCTAATATCAGATGTGCTGTACTTACGAGTTTAATGCCTGCATATGCATAATGGCTGTGTATGAATAATGATGGCCCCTCTTTTCTGTTTCAAATGGCAGAAA
This sequence comes from Steatornis caripensis, assembly GCA_013398225.1. NCBI lineage: Eukaryota > Metazoa > Chordata > Aves > Caprimulgiformes > Steatornithidae > Steatornis > Steatornis caripensis. The sequence continues at coordinate 129,829 of VZSC01019036.1, forward strand.
ATCATTAGCTGATGGCTCTGAACAGTCTAATACTTCAAGGGATTGCAGGCAGGGTAAGAGAAAGTAGAGAAAAATTACAACCACTACATGCACAAATATAGCAGATCTAGAACTGCACAATAACATGTCTTCCTACCACAAAACATTGAACTCTAAAATGAAAACATTCTGCTGCACTACATGAAGTGAATGAATTCTTTTGTAAAGGGAAAGATAGAACATGATATGCCAGTTGAAACTAAAATTAAATAATCCAGGTTTCTTCTAACTAGCCCTAAGTGTGTTACAGACTGGATGCATTAAATCTTAGAGGTTTGTTATTTTGCCATCAGATTTCACACAATTCTCAGGATCAGGGATCTGCATGGTAAATTTTTATGTCGTGTGTTGGTAAAGTGTGTCTTTATTCCTCTAACAGTTTTCTTTAGCACAGACAAAGGAGGCTGCAATAAAAAATCAAACGTTGCAGGATATAAATGCTATTTCCAGTGCACGGAGCATCTCTTTGGTTGCACCAGCGGGTCCTCTTACGGCTTTATTAATTTAATTTCCTACAAAGGGAAGGAAGACAAGAAGTTCTGCAGGTAGATGTTTAGGGCAAGGCTGCTCTGATCACATGCAGGAGCCACCTAGCCACACAGTACCAGGCTCGTGGCTCTTCAGCCCAAGGAACATGTTGTGAGGAGACACATACACTGTGATCCTCTGGGTGGATGGGGTCATTTCCTATTTCTAACCCTTTGCTTCCCCAAAATGGGAATGCCTGTCTGCCTCTGAAAAAGATCATGCCTATGGGCTTCGGTGTCTGGAGAAGGTGCTGAAGAGACGAGTCTCTGCGCTCACCAGTAGCGATGAACGGGAAAAGGATTCAGAGTTCCCAGAGGCAACCTGCAGATCTTTAATCACAAGGATCTTGAGAATCCAACCTGTTTCACTGCACTGAAAGTAGGGAAAACTGCACAGAGCTTGCGGTGCTACCTACCTGATTTCCAGCTGACCCAGCCACTTTTTCTCATGGATTTCCTGATTGCCAGCAGAACAATGATTTATGTGCAGAGGACATTTTTTTGATGTGGCAATTATTTTCATTTTCAAAAGTGGCAGTTCTACCACAACCTGATAGGTGAGCATGATGAGGAAAATCTGTGAGTTTCCATTAGCAGAGCTTAGTTTAGTTTGCTGGCTGCCTCTTCTGGCTCATGTCCTTTAGTTAAATAAGTTACACATTACCTTTCACATTCCTCTCCCAGAGAAATGCTATGTCAACATCTCAACCTTCCACTGCCAACACACAAGACCAGCTAAACTATGTGAGACCAAAGGTCCACCTAGCTCACTGCCAGTGCTACTGATAGTGCCAGTGGTACTGTCAGCCAAAAATAAGAAAAGGGTAAACACAAACAATACCTGTCCCAGGATATCCTCCTTGATTTCTGTGATCTTTGGGTTAGAAGCTTTCAGAGCTGAAGGTTGCATGCAAATGCACACGTGTAATAGGATCTTTTTTCCATCCTTCCTTCCTGTATTTCTTCCAGTAGTTCACCAAATCACTGAAATCTATGTACTTTTGTCACCCAAAAAAATGGTTTATTCTGTTTCTTTAAAGGAATTTGGTGCTCTTGAACTCCTGCATTACGGTCTGTGAGTGATGATTATCATTAATGCTGGCTGGAGACAGTAATTATGTGTAGCCTGTCCAATACACCTGTTATTGGTGGGTTTAATCATTATTTCCCTCTTGAATCATGACTTTTCCTAGGTAAAATATTTTAGTCTTGTAACTCTACTGTATCCCTTTGGAGATGGGGTGGCCAGAACCACACACACTATTCTACTGGAAGACTTGTAGTCACCAAGGGCTTAGTGAACTAATTGACGCTTGCTGCTTTGCCCTCTTCCTTTCCAAGTGATTTGTAATGCTCTGTTCGCTATTCATCCCACTTCTGACTGCTGGGATGTTCCAAGAGATCTACCCACATTTGCACCATAACCCCTCTTCTGAGAAACAGCAGCCACTCACCACAGTGTAATACGTGTATTTAAGGTTTTACTTACGTGTGTTACTTTCCCTCCCACTGGATTTCATGTGTCATTTTATCACCCAGTAACGCAGTGCTGTGAGCGGTTTCTCCAACTTGTCAGTACATCATCAAACTTTGGCACCTTCGGATTTCAGCCCCCTTTCCATGCTAACAATGACTCTATTGAACAGCACAGGCACCACAGAAGCTCCACAGAATGCCACTGGTAATTACTCCCCGCTGTAAACATCAATCCTTTATTTTTATCTTTTGTTTCCTACCTTTAAATTTTTTATTTCTGTCCCAAAATAATTTCACTCTTTTACCTCTTTTACTGTAGCAACAGGATCAATCACTTTTACCTACATATTTTATGCCTCTATACTAAATCCACATTATATTTTCTTCATATATCTACATATTAACTACTTCAGTTTAAAGCAATTTTGTCAGTACAGAAGGTAGGTTTCCTGGTTGTATTTCTCCAGAGATATGGAGTCTCTTTTCAAACCCCATGTCACACTTGCCACTTCCTGCTCCTCTAGGACCAAGGGCAAACTAATTTATAATTTTTACGTTTCACGTTTCACGTTTATATTATATAAATTATAGTTTGTAAGTATTATATTCGAAATCATGACAATTGATAGCTTGGTGTTTTCTTATCCCATTTTAGTCAAAACTTAGGTGAAAGTTATCTGACATTGGTGATATGATACTATCAATTTTATTGATTTATTCTGATATCTCTTCTACTACGACCTCAGTAACAGCAAAAGTTTTTGAGGCCTGATGATTACTGAAAAAGTCTTTGAAGTGAGAGCTTCTTAACTTCTCACTTGAAGTGAGCACTTACTGTGTTCAGCTCTGGTGCCCCCAACATAAGAAGAACATGAATCTCTTGGAGCAAGCCCAGAGGAGGGCTGCAGAGACGGTCAGGGGGCTGGAGCACCTCACCTATGAAGATATGCTGAGAGAGTCGAGGTTGTTGAGCCTGAAGAGAAGACTCCAGGGAGACCTTATAGCAGCCTTCCAGTGCCTGAAGAGGCCTGCAAGAGAGCTGGAGAGGGACCTCAAGAGTGTGTAGTGACAGGATGAGGGTAACAGTTTTAAACTGAAAGAGGGTAGATTTAGATTAGGTATCAGGAAGAAAATTTTCACAATGAGGGTGGTGAGACACTGCAACACGTTGCCCAGAGAAGTTGTGGCTGCCCCCTCCCTGGAAGTGTTCAAGTCCAGGTTGGATGGGGCTTTGAGCAACCTGGTCTAGTGGAAGGTGTCCCTGACCATGGTAGAGGGGCTGGAACTAGATGATCTTAAAGGCCCATTCCAGCCCAAACCATTCTATGGTTCTATGATTCTATGAACTTCTCTATGCTCCACCACAGAGATGATCGACACACAGGCTCATCTGGCTTTGTGTTGTCACTAGTTTATCTGACATCCTCTTTATTGTTACATCCAATGCTCTCTGAAAGAATTCCTCTCTAAGGTGTTTTTATTAATAGTTTTTATGTGTTTTGCACATTATTCTTCTGAATCTCTTTACATCTGCCATACAATTTTGTACTAAAATTGCAAAAATTTATATTCCTTTTCATTTTCTGTATGCATACAGGGCTTTGCTTTTTGAAGCATGGCTTTATTACTTTTAATAGCCTCACCTTTTTCACCCTGCTGTTTAATTACGACAGTCTGGGATGGTTCCATGTGGGGAGGAGAGTGAGGGGAAAGAAGTGGTCTTTCAAAAATGCTTTTTGACGTATAGTTGAGCTTTTACTATGTTATGTTTAAACAGTTTGCATTCCATCTACAAACAGTGTCAGTCAAGATAATTAGAGGAGCTTACCGGGCAATTCACTAAATCACTGATACATGGATCAGGTCAATCTTTAGATTAAAATCAAATGGATGCTATCTTCAGCCTCAGTCTTCAAAGACTCTGTTCCTAGAACAGGACTCTAGAATTCCCAGAATACTTATGTTTGCGTCCTTGAATCCAAACTTCCTTTAAGATAAAACAGCAGTCCTTTAAAGATCTATTCTGTCACTCTAATAAATTTCACCTTGGCGTTTTCCTTCCAGAAAGTTTTTAGCATGCCTACTAACATGCCATATCAATATGCTTGTTTACAGTTGCACATTCAATTTATTCTATCCTATTTTAGCCTTATACGCTTATTTTATTCTGAATCATGTTTGTGACCTCTGTCTATATATGACTGTATTTTTAAGAGTATTAGTTGCAATTTTTATACCTGCATTTTACCGATTTCTGTTTTTTCCCTAAGACAGAATTCGTCATCACCTGTGTCCTCCACCATTCCTTTGCCACCTCAGTTTTCCTGGTCCTTAGTTTTAAATGCAAAATAAATACAACTTTCTAATTCAGTGTATACGGAACACCTGCACTGGCTTCATCTATGCGTTAAAAAGTTAGTTAGCAACGGAAAATTAAAAAACTGTTCTGTTCCATGTTTAGTTTAGTTCCATGCTGCATTTCATTTCCCAGTGAAGTCAATAAGCTTATATTTAAAAACATAAATATAAATGAAAGCTAAAGCTGAAAAAATGTTTAAAGTAAGTGAATCTTAATGTCCTAGTGCAAAGTCTAGGGTTAAAGGTAAAACACTAGTTTTCAGTTATTTCCCTGAATTCCCCACTAACACATAGAATGAATCACACAGAATTGCTAACAAGATTTTCCCACATCCTTAGCTTTCAATTTCCAAGCTAATTTGGCTAAATGTTTGGGGTTTTTTTTTTCCTCTAGAGTGACAACTAACTGGCTTCAACCAGCCTTAAGCAGTTCTTTTGTAATTATTTAAAAAGACTCTACCTCTGTTAAGTAAAAAAAAACCCAACCCTGAGTTAGCTAGGAAATAATTAAGTGCATATTCTTCATCTACAAGTTAAAGTTTATTTTTTATTATAATGGAATTCTTTAAGAATTAGAGGAACTAAAGGATGAGAAATTCCTGTGGTTTCTTCTTTTAGGTTGGAGGCACTGAGTCTTTATTATATTATGTCAAAGTATAATTGCCCCTTCAAATGTAAAGAATACATGAGTAAATGAATAAGGCAATTCCTCCGTTCAAGGATGCATGAGGATATTAACCCTACAACCCCAATTCCTGCAAATGACACTCTAAGCATTTTTCTAACCTTTTGTTCTTGGGAAAGCTCCCATTATACGATGTTGGAGTATATTACATAGTTAAAAGCATTCCATTAATCTGAAGCTGTGAAGTCAGTGGGGTGGGCGTTTCAGAGTTTAGTCTCCTCAGAGTGGTGAACTGAATAGTCATCAAAAAAGAGAGAAGCTGGATCTAAGTGGAAGATCACAGAATCACAGAATGGTAGGGGTTGGAAGGGACCTCTGGAGATCATCTAGTCCAACCCCCTGCTAAAGCAGGTTTGCCTAGAGCAGGTTGCACAGGAACACATGCAAGGTGCAGCACTACAAAACGTAATGCATTTTAAAAAATGCATTACATCCAGCTCCACTCCATTTTTATTTTTATGCATTTTTAAAAAAGCATTAGGTAGAAGGCAGAAACAAAGAAAATGCAACCACAAGAACTTGTCGAAGAAGATCAAAACTTTACATACGCTTTTCAGCTGTGGTGCACATCAGTAGCACCTGAAGATATCCTAAAGAGACACTTTTTAAGAGTCAAATGCAACCACTTGTGCTGCAGATGCCCATGTTACTTATGGTTGAATAAAGTTTCTGTAACTCATATTGCTTGGCTCTGAGGGGGATTAGAGACTCAATATACTTAAATGCTAACTAGAGTAGACAACTTGTAGAATGAAGCCGTCAAAAGCCCACAGCAGCTGAAGCTGTCTGAAAATGTGGAGGCAGTCGAGAAGGTTTAAACAGCACTTCACAACGCATCTGTAAAAAGTGGAGTCAGCAAAATGACTACCAGCTGGGAAGTAGCCATAAATCTTTTGGCAATATGTGCTTCCTCAGCATTCAATCTAACTTGGAAGAGATGACAACTATAAAACTGTCTTGCAGAAGTTTCAGAAGCAAACTTGTAAAAATGTGACATGCACATCATGAGGTTCTGAAGGATGGGGAACAGGATGAGATTTATGATTTGAAGCCTATCTGTCTTTCAATCACTGCAGCCTTTTTAACCTCTCCAATTACAACAGCACAGGTAAAATTATGTATTACAGTTACAAGCCAAAAAAATCAACTAGCAGCAAGCACAAGTAGAGGGGTGACTTTAATCATAGTTTCCAAGAACACAAAAATTCATACATTTGCAAGAACTCCTGATGCAAGAGTGAAACGAGGACTGCAAAGGGGTTTGATTCTCCTGAAGAAAAATAAGCTATCAAATGAGTTTCAAAGGGAAGAATAGTCTTGGGAGAAGACTTCTCAGTTCTTGGGATAAGTTTCTGGCTTTTAATTGAAAAGAAGATGAGAAATGTTGAGTGAGAGTTGTCTGACCAAATGTATATGTCAAGATCTGACCTAAGCATGAGGACAGCCTTTACGGTTGTCACAGACAAGGGAGATTATGAAGGGCGAGTTTCATCTCACCCTGCAGCAGTCCCCTACAAAATAGATCAGAAGGATCGCACCCTAAAAAGTCTTTGATTCTAACGAGAACCCTGGTTGATGACTTCAGATGTAGACATTTACACTTCACTTGCCCAGAATGAGGTGATACAAATCACTCTCAACGTCAGCCCAACTCAGCCAGACCTTGAAGGCGAAGCATTTTAGAATAAGAGTTGCAAGACATGGCAGTTGCCTTATTGGAAGAAGGCAGCTCCTTTATAACATGATGGGATATCCGGAGGAATAATCAACTGTTAGTGAAACCATTTCATGTAGGTCGCCAAACAGCCTCTGTTTCAGGGTCTTAATTCTGTCTTCCAGCTTCAAATGCTGAAACTGGAGCAGAACAAGAACCAGCCTGAATAAATCTCTGTCATGAATTGGGGTAATTAACTGGTAACTATGATAGCCCAAAGGGATCTGTGGCTACACTGACTAAACTAAACAGCTCTTTCTCATAAAATCAGGAGACTCAGTCATAGGGGAGTTTTGCTTCCTGTCTCACTAAATCACTTTCTATGAAGCCAATACCAGTCTGGAATCATTTCCAATATATGCATTTCTCAAACTTAGTTTTCTCTGCTTGAGGAAGAATGAACAAAAGTAACAAGATGATGCTATGAAGCCATTAACTGCCCAATAGCAAGAAAGTAGAGCTACTGGTAGAGAAGTATATCATAGCTGCAGTTTTTGGGAGCTTCATTGCATAAAATTAATTTACCTATTTACCTGATCAGAAGGAGTTGTCTTTTTTTTTTTGTCATGCTTAAATTTCCTTCATTAAGTAGAAAAAGCCAACTTAGTAAATGCAAATCTTTCATGCTGAATGATTGATATTGATTTTCAAACGTACTGAGTATTGTAAACTCTTTTCCCATATGATCAAAGCCTTTTACTTCTTATATATAGTNGAAGGAGTTGTCTTTTTTGTTTTGTCATGCTTAAATTTCCTTCATTAAGTAGAAAAAGCCAACTTAGTAAATGCAAATCTTTCATGCTGAATGATTGATATTGATTTTCAAACGTACTGAGTATTGTAAACTCTTTTCCCATATGATCAAAGCCTTTTACTTCTTATATATAGTGATCTTGGTTATCACAGGGAAGTGACCCCAGAACTTCTAGATCATGGAATATAGTCTTTACAGCTTAAGCAAAGGGACTTAGTCTTTTAGCATGTGGTTATGAAACAGTTCACATCTTCCGCAGTTCAAGTACGGCCAAAGATAGGCAATATATACTAAGAGGTTACATGCAAATGTACAGACCAATGAACCCTCAAAGGTACTTCATGTTTTGCCTTTTCTAGCTCTGTACAGAAGCTGATAACCTTGAATGCACTGAAATAACTTAAAGTTATTGTTGGGGAAAAAATATGCTTTAAATTGCTCAATATGGCATTGAATTTACAGAATTAAGAAAAGTCTAAATTTTTTTTAAAAAAATGCAAAACATCTTAAAATACATTGCTTTAATTATTTCAAAGTGCTCCAGTTGCTTGAACAAAGACACCTTAATTTAGAAAGCCTGTTCAAATATGCATAGATTTAAAATTCAACAAACTTTTAAAATAGCTTAAAAAAATCCTTCTCTTGACACCAATTCTTTCATTAATTAAAAATATTTTTCATTCCAATTGTTCTAAATGCAATTTTCAGCTAAGAATGCCCATGTCTCTTTGTTTTCAACAGTAAAGAGCCACAATAAAGAAGTAATTTTTATTTTGGGTCTTTGTTAAAAAAAATTTACAAAAAAGGCAGATCAAAAGTCCTGGACTCGTCCTCTCCTTCGCCGCAAAAACATACATCACAGAGAAGATAAATGTGAGCTTACTTCCTCATACTGCTCTGTTTTTGTATTCTATACTGGTCTTCAAAACCTAGTCTCTGGAAATGAATTTCACAAGTTGGATTACAGAGGACAGTCTTGTTTTTCTTCAGTAGAACTAGCCTTTTTCCCAGAACCTGAAGGAACTGTTCTGATTATCTTGCTGGACAGGCAAAGGTTCAAGAGCTTACCTGCCTGCAAAAACCCAGATTATTTCTGATCAACCACAGAACATCTTTGGGAGGGTCACCCACTTTTGGCTAAAAGAACATTTATGAAGTGCAGTCAAGTTGCCTCTTACTCTTCTTTTGGATAAACTAAAGGGACTTCTCTCCATACTCATTTAAAACATGTTTTCTAGATTTTGTTCTTGTGTTAAAAACAGTTGTGAATTTTTCATAGTGTTGTCTCCTGAAAACCCTCCAGCTTCTCAAGATCCTGTCTGCAGTGCACACACTAGATCTAGACAATTCCGCTAATGGCTTTTTTTTGTCTAAACCAAGAAAATAATATTCTCTGTATTCTCAAATGACATTATCTTGAGTTTTAATTAAAATTCAAATTAAACTAAGCATCATATTAGGAGCTCAGATGTCTTACTACTGGAACAGATAAGTTTTTTTCAAAGTTGCTGATTTTTAGAATACAGCCCATCCCTCATATGCCGCTCTTAGTGGGAACAGTATTCTGTTTTCCTGAAGGCATGACTGTCTTCCATTTAATCTCATTAAAATTAAAATCTGAGTATTTCTTGATTACAGCCTGTATGTTATACAAAAAAGATGGCTGCATAAATAACTATTCTACATTGCTACCTATTGCTAACATATGGTGTGATCTATAAATGATGTTCTGACTATCAGCAAGGGCAAAAACCTTACCTTCCAGTTGAAAATACAAGTATTTACTAAAAAGAATGAAACCAGTTAATTAAAAAATGGATATATTAGTACCTTCAGTTAATCAACACTCTGTCTTTACCGACCAGCCACACCAGGAAGCTCAATAAGGTCACACGTAGAACTTAATAGAAAGCCATTAGAGTTAAATGCAAAAAAAGGTATAATTACAGTCCATAAAATAATAGTAAGTTCTAAAGACAACAGCAGATTTATGGGCTCCTAGAACAGTAAAACTTCAATAGTTATGTGATATCACTATCATACGTGAAAATTCATGCAATTATTTCTGGTCAAAACCTTATATAACACAGATAGCTTGCTTGTGTAATCTTGAAAATCATCTACAGCATTCCTCTGTAAACATTAAGTTGTTGGATGCCAAAAATGTGAGAGTTCTAGGCACTGACGATTACTCACCCTTGAAGGTCTCACTGCAGTATAAATTACTGAAAAATGAATCCCTCGTTCCTGCAGATCCATGGTCAGTCTTCCAATTATTTTATCTATAAATAGAAATACGTATCATTTAACAAACTCCATAAACTGAGAAACCTAAATTCCTACAGTAGTTGGAGAAGTAATGAGCTAGATGATTAAGCTTATTTAATTTAAAAAATTTAGGTGCTCATATCATTTATATGTCAATAGATACAAATGGGATAAGACATGTTCAGTGCCTTGAAAAATGCACAATTTCAGTGAGACAATACAAAACACATATATTGCAACATTTCAAAAAAAATGAGTGATTGTGAAACTGAAAAGTAAATACCATAGAAACAATACATGAAAGGTTGAACTTTGGGCAATTAAAAGCATGAGCAGAATAAATCACTTGAGATGCATATACTGTTAGTCAAGTGAACAGTTAATAAATAAATAAATAATAAAGCTCAGGTAGTATTATTCTGTGAATTACAACGTACATAGAACCAATCACTGAGAAACAATACACAAAATGTAGTGCCTGGTTGGAGACATTTTGTGCATAATATTGGCAGTAATATTTCTTTTTGCTTCAGTGGATTTAAAGCCTGATTCCGCACCCTCAACAGGATATGGAAAATTTTGCTCTTGACTACAGTGGAGGCCAAAGGAGAAATATGGTGGAATATTTCTGAAAAAGGAAGAAAAAGTCAAGTAAGAAAGAGATGACCTTTTAAAGAGGTCTAAAGATGCCTCTACAGAAAGTTTTCTTTTAGTTCTGAAACTACAAGCCATTGTGACAAATACTTACAACTGTTACATGTTTTTGAGTTGTATGCAGAAATATTAACATCTGCTTATGATAAGGAGCATAGTAGTTGTGAATCAAGAACCGTTATTAGAGTCGTTATTGAGAGTGATAGAGAAATAAGAAAGCAGATTTCACATTTACTGTTTCAGCGCCTTCCCGCTGCTTATCCATGTACCAGACTGGTAGATGGATATTTTATAGCCTGGACATACAAGCTTCTCAGATTTTGACGTTATACTTCACAGAAATTGTATGTCATTTTCATCTACTGGAAGTCGAGCTTATATTATTATCCTTTCTAACCTCTTCTATTTACAGTAATCATGGTCTCCTAGCTGAGTAAAATGTTTAGCTTCTGTAAAAAATGCAAGCTTTGTTTTTTTCTGCAGGGTTTTAACCGAATTTATTTCCTCATATCAGTCAAAAATCACAGCTATGTAAATTTTCCTTCTAAAAATTATTGGTAAAAGGATCTGCTGTAAGAAATGAACTTAGAAAAACAACTGCTTATATACTAATAGTACAATTATTTTGAGTGTGGAGGTCCAAGGCATTACATAATGTAGGTTTTGTATTCTACATGCACAGAGTGCAACTCACTGCAAATTCTCAGCAGCCTCAGTCAAAATTTGCAGAATAAAAAATAATACATTGAAAAATGTATAGATTGACTTTGGTGTTTCTTTTGTTAAAGCAACTGATTGGTTTCTGAAATAACACGTTATTTCACTTCAGTAAGGAGCTACATGTAACTATAGTTACCAGTAACATCTATAACTCTTGTTTTTGGGAAGGATTCTAGAGGTAATTGCTTCATTCGGAGATGCTCTGTGAACACCTTTATGACAACAGAGTTTATATAGATCTTTGTTTGCCTGTGATCAAAACTCTGCCTTGCTTATGAAGTATTTGCAAATTCTCCAAGATAAAGGATGCAGATTGTCCATCATATTTTAAAGCACCTAAATTACATGCCTAAGTGGGAACATTAGTCATGTCAAGCTCTTTCTTTAATGGAACAAGAGGCATCTCCAGATGGTGATATTGATGTTAGAGTGACTTTGGAGTTACTCTACTTGAGTTTTTTTTAGCATGCACCAAGGAAACACTATGTAGACCTATGAATGTAAAACAGTTTGTCTAGGATAAAATCTTCCAATTAGCATAACTGCCTGCATCTATGCCCTGGTGGAAGGACTAAACCTTTCTAACTCACTGAAGGCACATACCCTTAATTTCACCAGGGAATGCAGGATTAGTGTTATTATTAATTTCTAATCTAACTTACTTTCTTTGTGTGATTTTTCACACGGATGGAAAGGATGGAGGAAATTAACTGGAAGGAGAAAAACTGAAAAGAAAGGAAGAGTGTAAACTATGAACAAGAGAGAAAGAACAAGATGAGACGGGTGAAAGTGGGAGAGAAGAGAAAGAGCAGAAAGATAAATGCACTGAGAATTAGAGGAGAAAAAGAAATACATGCAATAGCAATTAAAGAGCCTCATCTTACGCAGATGGAGTCATAAGCAGCCTTGCCATTGATTTTGAGGTATGCTGGATCCAACAGGTGAGATTGACATGACAGAATGCAACCTTCTCCTGAGCAGAGAAATGTTTAGGAAAACTGACAAAAACTGAGTAATAATGTCAAACTCTACCTCATGCAAAAGAAAGAAAGAAGAAATACCGAAAAGAAGAAAAGAAATACTGATAAGGAGAAATACTGAAAAGGAGAAATACTGAAAAGGAGACATACTGAAAAGGAGACATACTGAAAAGGAGACATACTGAAAAAAAGCATAAAGAAAACAGTAAGTCTGAATCCCTTGAAACTTGAGCAGATTTGGATTCTGAATTCCAGTTTGGATTTTGTAATGAAATATAAATAAAATATCTATATAATTATATATATATATAAATAATATATGTATATTTCAAAATGGAATATTAAAATTTCATTTTAATAAGTGCTAAAAACCTCTGCTTACTCCAGCTCCTAGATATTTCAGAACAGCACATTTCCCTTGGGCAGAATCTGAGCCCATTTGTTCTGTCTTACAGAGCTTCCTGTCTGCAGTGAGTAACACAGCAGGAGAGATTTCTCTGACATTTTACTACATCACATTTTAAAGCTCTCTACAGCAGAAAGGAAAGAAGATGCTGTGACAAACATAAGAGGCTTCGCGAACTTCTAGGCAGCCTACTACTGGTCTGCAGTGTTTTCCTATGGGTTTACTGTTGATACTGCCAAAAAAATCACAAGCAATATTTACGGGTTAATAATTCTCTTGTCACGTTGCAGGTATGTGACAAATAGTAATTTTTGTTGCTTACCCAGGCAGGATCTAGCAGCAGTCCCTCCATAACAAACACCAATAACTCATGACCTTGCAAGCAGTTCTGACCTTGAAGGGTCTCCTGACAGCAACGTTTGGCAAATGACTGTGGTTGTGCTGCAAACAGTACCTAGACACCTAGACACCTAGACCTGATGGAGCCCAGACTGCATGACTTGGAAGACTGTGTTTGGGACACTTACCTACTACTTTCAGAATGACTCTCTTCCGACTCTCCCATCTGCCGCACAGACCTTCAGTGGGGTAATTTTAAGGAATTGTGGCTCAGTAACTTTCATTTGAATTAAAACTTCTTGCTGATGTTATTTCCAGTTTTTATTCAGCAATGCATTGAGTGGCTGCTTTGGCAAATAAATCAGAAGGTTGGGATTCAGCCTACACTCCCACTTTTCTAGAGCACAGCTGAGATGCAGAATTCTAAGCGCAGATGTTGCGCTTGGCCATATAAAGTGGCACATCTTCCCTGATAACAGCTAGTTGACACTAACCAGAAAGTTGGTATAGCCTGATCATCCATCATCCCACAAGTCCCCTGTTAACGTTGCTGTTCCAAAACAACGTGGCCTGAGACAGGGTTTGGGAAGCTTACTCTTGAGTTTCCGCGACTGATGAAAGAAATGTCCCGTAAAGAAAAAGCTAATGTTTAGCCAAAGCCAATGCTTTTCCTGTCTAATTGCTCTGGGGACAAGAAGAGAGAACTAAAGAACTCCTCTGCAATTCAGAGATGGAAATCCAGTGCTTATTTGAGTACAAAAACCACACTCACTTTGGAACAGTGCAAAAACAAAGAGAAAAGGACACACCACTGATATTTAACCCGATTTTTCAAAACTGCTTCTGATTTTACAGCCCCAGCTCTGGGCAAAAACAGTCATAGGCAATAAGGACACCGTTCATTATCAGCCCACTACACTACACTACAATGTATGTATGTCCCTGAAACTACGATGACAGTGATTTGCAGACTTTGTAACTTGATCTCTAAAGTAGTAAGCGAAAACCCTGCAAAAAACCAGATGTCTCTCAGCGGCCCTTTGGTGTATGGCACCTCTCTTTCAGCCAGATGCTAGGCAAGAAAAGTTTTAGTATAGTCTTATATGGACAGATTCAACTTTAACAAGTAGTCTTTAATGTCTGCAAAACCAATAAAAGACTCTAAAATCAAAGGCTGTGAAGGGCATCAGTACTGTTTTGCAAAGATTAGAAAAACATTTCCTATTCATTCAGACACCCGCTGTTGAGACCAAGACCTTCGAACTGCCGGATGAGCCTGACACCTCCAGCTGCCAGTGCGCGAGTTGAGACCCAAGGAGGCAGTCCGAGCTGCATGGGGTTCGTACTCTGAACTGGGAGGATCTCGGAGCACGAGTAAAGGCCCATGCCTGAAGCAGAGGTGAATTATCGTTATATTTTAGGTTACAGAGCTGCATCCATTTCAGTGGATTTTGCATCAGACACTCAGTACTTCAGCACTATGATAATTGGCTGCTTATAAGTACTATAGACGGGGGGAAAAGAAAACATTTAAATAATAGTATTAGAGCAAAATCCAGGAATAAGAGAATACAATCTGCTCAAGTGAAAACACAGACTTAAACGACGAAATGTTGGTTATATCTTGGCCATATTGCTTACCATTTTCAGCAATTGCTTCCAGGGTAGAAACCTTATTCAAACCACTACAAGANAAAAACATTTAAATAATAGTATTACAGCAAAACCCAGGAATAAGGAATACAATCTGCTCAAGTGAAAACACAGACTTAAACGACGAAATGTTGGTTATATCTTGGCCATATTGCTTACCATTTTCAGCAATTGCTTCCAGGGTAGAAACCTTATTCAAACCACTACAAGAAGAGTGGGAGAAAAATAATTAAAAAACTTATCTAGTGTAGAATAAGGTGAACCAGAAACATACAAATATACTGACTAGTAAAAGGATTACTGTTAGCATCATTCTCTCATCCCCTCCTTATGACCCCTTTCTTCTGCAAAGCCATCAGTAGCACAAGGACCACATCTTCAGCCGATTCCTCGAGCCTTTCAAACTTCCTTAGCTGCAGAGAAACCAGACTACTGATGTTACTTTGACCAATCTCTGTGCAGGTTTCTTTTCATTTGGTGTTGGCCCCTTGTCTAACATTTGTACATGAGCTCCTTAAAATAGATATCACGCCTTTTTTTGGGGTAGCAACACAATAGCTATAACTGTACTTCCTTAGGACCCACTGGTACATGCACCATATACCAACACATACAAGCGCCCAAGTCACAGGCTAGGAAGAAGAAAGAGCAGGAGAAGCTGAGCAGAGGGACTCGATACACACGTGCCTTATATTTTTCTAAATATACATTCACCTGACGGAACAGTCTCTACCTCTGTTAGATCACAGTTGTCTTAGGCCTGGAAACATGAGGAATTATAGCCCTCCTCTTCCTTTCAGAGTGATGAAAACCAGTCTCTTTATTCTTATTAATTTCAGGTTTGTCTGTATGTTGATTTGCTTGCTTATTTATCCTGCCAGGTTTTTTGACCCCTGGAATGCCTTCTAGCAATTAATTCCGCAGGTTAATCATGTGTTGCATAAAATAATTCAGCCTTTCTGCTAAAAGTGTGTTGCTGTTTAGTTTTATTAGTTGTCCCTTTGTTCTCATATAATGAGGCAGACAAAATATGAACGCCTGACTGACTTTCTCGACATAATTCATCTATTACACATGGTAAGCTCATCAGGGCACTTAAAAAACCACCGAAGTCACCCTTGCAAGAAAAATAACTTTGCTAACCCTGTAAACTTCTGGGGTTTTTAAACTTCCTGAATACAAATGACATTTTCAAAAGCTTTAAAAATCATGCACACACGTAGGTCAGTTTTGTTTGTGACAAGCTCCTACCTGACAAGTGGTTGTAGCTGAACCATCAGTAAGTTTGGATTAGATGTATTCACTTGCAGCTGAGAGACATCAAGATTAGTTACGTATGTTAACTTCCAATCTCCTGACTCCTGAAGAAAGCTCAGAAGATACCTGATAGCCTTGCAGTCAACAGCTGGCAAAACTAAAGATGAAGGAGAAGACTGAAGAATTTCCTGCAATAAATTTATGAACAGTTTATTTACTTGCTTAATAATTACATGCAAACCTTTTTTATGTATCCTTAATTTAATATTCAAGGTGAGCAACCACCATGGTAAACACTACGTGAGTTGTTACCAGCCCGATGCTGGCTGCATATTGCTCCTGGAAAGGGGCAGTGAAGGGACACTTGTGTTGCTCTTATTCCTGCACCTTCTTGGCACTCAAAATTCTTACTGTCCTTTCCACACATGTGATGGAAGAGGAGAGACAGATGATGCCGAAGTTCTCAAGCTAAGAATGTATTGGAGAGACAGGTTATGAACGTTGCCAGCAGCAAAGCTCATCAGGGGACCATCTAGCTAAACGCCCTCAGAGGTGAGAAGGATCAATGTCAGACACCTCAAGTTCCAGCAGCTCGATTCGGTACAGAGTCATACTTTCCATAATAAATACCCTTCCTTTGTGTACATCCTGGTTACAGCACAGTGTACAGACAAGTGTCTAATTTGCAAGTATTAATTAAAGAAAGCTACGTGTTTCAGGATCTACAGAGACTCCAGACACACCAAAACAAACTTCACATCATATGCTTTCTGTCTTTCTACTCAGAATACAAATTATAAAGCTCAGGCTGAACTGGTTCAGATAATCAAGGATGAGGGTATCGCATTATTTATAATAATGTATTATGTAATAATAAAGTATCACATTATTTATAATTCTCATAGCTGAGTTTCTGATGAAAATACTTGAGTGAAATGCATTTAGAAACATTCTCATTCTATGAATTTGAAACCTGCTTAGTCAAAAAACTTTCTTTCCAAAGGTTTTTCTTGATAATAACATTAACTTGAAATATTGAGGGAAAGAAAATGCAAGACGGAGACTTCAGAATGATCAAAATTAAGGCACCCTAAATTTAATGTGAACATTTGACGACATTTTTTTCATTGAGTCCTAGTTTACAACTTGTTAACTTTCCTTTTTTTCTTCATTTAAGTCTAGCTTGAGTCTGTCACTTGATCCAACATCTAGATATTCAAGTTGTTATAGACTCTCTCTCCCCCTCTAACTGATGCAAGCGTTGTAGTGTTGCTAACACTTTTCTCCTCCTACTCGTTTTCCTTTTTGTCTGTTCTCCGACTGCCTACCACTTTTCTGACCTGCTACGGTTCTTTCTAACTGCTCACACGTTTTCCTTCCTAGGCAAAGGCTAGTTATATTCACATTTCTATAGATGTTCATATGGGAGGATTATGCAGTATTGTCTGATTTGCCAGACTGATAGAAAAATAACCGCAGAAATTAAAATAGAGCAGAAAGCACTGATCTGGTTCACAGGTCTTTGAGTATCATTTTTAGCACTGCCTTGCAGGAAAGGATGATACATTTCATTTTGGATTGTTTGCATATATTAATTTAGAGCTAAAAACCTGAGCAATAGTCAATTATTTTATTCGCAGTATTTTAATCCCTTGCCCCCTAGCAGCAGCCAGAATGGCAGCAGTCACTTCTTCCAAGGATATATATCAAGCAGATTACTCATTTATTGTAGAACAAGATCTAATATGCATCATTACTGAGTAATATCTGAATTGTGCCTCTGCTCCTAACCAATCCTGCACTGCCATCTGTCTCAGCTTCCAGCCATTGGTATTCAACTGTTTTCCATCTGAAGGGCACACACAGTTGTATATCTACTCATTAGCCTGACACAGCCATTCTGATCCTATGCCTCTTGTTTGTCCTTTTGACATTTGGCCACTGCACACCTGTTTTTACAATACCGTATGCTGCTTTATGCATTTCAGGATTTCAACTACCATGCACATTCAAAACACAAGAACTCTAAAAGAGGGCAGAAAACGAAGAGGACTACTGAGAAACACCTGAACTTGCATTCTGCTAAAGGGCTAAACAAAAAGGTACAACCACACAGTGGCTAGGAGAGGGAGAGGGAGAGGGAGAGGGAGAGGGAGTGGAAAAGGGAAAGGGAAAGGGAAAAGGAAGAAAACCTCATATTGAGCTGTTGGACTGACAGCAGAACTTCCTACATTAAATGCCAGAAACTATAATCTGTCTATGAGAAGCTTACTCTGATTTTGAGTACATTTACCTTCTTTAGTGTCCCCTGCAGCACCTCTCCTGGGTGAAGTATTACAAGAAACTTCACTCTTGGATTACATATATCGCTGTTCATGTTTTTTTGAAGGCAGGGGTGGGACAGCTTCGTCCACATTTATAGCCATCCTGAAGCCAAGTAGCTGCACTATGATAAAGCTGTGCTTGGAGTTACTTGCCCAGCTCTGTTTTCAGTGTTACATTAACTGGATTGATATTACATCTACGCAATTTGAAGCTGGAACGGAGTAAATTTAGGTCTATTATTAATAAATCTTTGTTAAAGACTCATGCATTCATCTATAAAAGATCATGCAGGTGTAGTCATTGTTGTGAACTAGTTTATGTTTGGCATCAAAGCTGATAGATAGTCCTATAATAAAAATATTAGTTGAGAAAAAGGCTCCTGTGTTGGCTCTGAAAATATGTGAGAACCTACGCTCGAAGTAGGCAGGCTCTTCCATTTAAAAGAGAACTTTCAAATTCTTCGTATTTCACCTGTGACTATGCCATTTATAATAGTAAAGTATTGTATTTGTTTTCTACAGCATTGGTCAATGGGTTATCCATAAAAAAGAAAAACCTATTCAAACAGATTTGGAAGCACATCTGTTTCTACACACAGGAGGAACTGCAAAGAAAATTATCATTGTTGCATTTTAACTTTCCAATTACTATTAATCTGACAGACTTTTACAGACTTTTACACTGTACCTGTGTTCTCAAAACGTATGCATAAAGCTATATACTATGTTTTTAATGAAAACTTACCTGATGTACTTTAGCTGGTAAAACATGTTGCAGCTACAAAAAGTATTGTTGAACAAACCTCCATACCACTGTACTGTATGGTGGCAAACACGACACCAGATTTTTTTCAAGGGTTACAGACAGATCTGAGGAACTACAGAGAAGCAAACCTGAAGTCCAAGAATGGTAGGAACTATTCCAAAGAGTAAAATCCAGACTATAACAACAAGGAAGGATTATACTGGGGAAAAGCTGGCATGGCTTTTGCAAAAAGAAGTTGCGCCTCAATTCTGCTGAAAATCTCTGAAGGAGTCAACAGGCACGTACGCCAGGGAGCTTTGGCTGATACGGTGTACTTGGATCCACAAAAGGCAGTCATCAGGGTCTTGAAGCAAAGACTCCTAAACAATTAAGCTGCTTTAGCATGAGAGAGACAAGCTTCACATGGAGGTAGCTAAAAGATAGGTAAAGAGTAAGTAAAGAGATAGCAAGCAAGGAGTAGAAAAAAATATCTGTTCTGCACTACGGTCTGTTCTGTTCCATATTTTCATAAATCATCTGGTAAAAAGGCATAAATATTGAGATAATGAAATCTGCTGATTACACTGAGTTGTTCAAGACAGTAAAGGCAAGTGCTGATGAATTGCAGAAGCAATATCTGGTACAACCTCTCGGGCAACAACGTAACGGATGAGATTCAATGTAAATTGATTTTAACAGAGCACAGGGTGAGGAAAAAACCAACACTAATTTTATGTACACAATAATAGATAATAGACTCAGAACTGAGTGTTACCATTCAGTAATGAAACCTGAAGAAGCACAACAGCTCTTGAAACTGTTAGTTCAGTGGCTGACAGTGATCAGAATGCAAAAATCAAATATTAGTAGCTTTTTGGAAAAGACTAGAGAACAAAACATTATCATGTCTCTAAATATATCTGTGATGGACTTATGTCTTGATTGTTATGCAGTTCTGCACGCCCCTTTTTCAAAAATAATATAATAAAACTAAAAGAGGTAAAGAGAAAGGGAACAAAGTGATCCAAAACTACAGCAGGACTTCTGTTATCACATGTGACTAAATAGTACTCCTCAGTCCATGATCACTGAGTGAGGATACGACAGAGATATTGAACCACAAATGGCAATGACTTATAATAATAATTATGCAGCTGCACAGCTGGCCACTAATTGGAGCGTGTTATCATAGAACTGTGGTTCTAAGGAGCTGAGCATTGTTTAGGGAAATCCAAAGCTAATATTAAAGAAAAATAGTTTGTAGAGTAGATGACTGCTTGACAAAAAAAGTTCCCCAAGTGCTAATCTTTGTATTTTATTATTTAATTTAAAAGTTCTTTTAATGCTTAAGATAAATGATCTACCTATAAGATTCCTTTTGTATTAACTGGAAATAGAATTCTTCTACTGCACACAAACTCATTGATCCCAAAAGCTCAAAACAGCTGCTAATGTAGCTGAACAAATCTAATGTCTGCAAACGTCTCGGTGGTTTACAAGCCTATAACTCTTTAACAAATAACACTTCCTTCTTGTAGTACACATGCTGCTACATGCACATATGCATCCTAAATGAGATCTCCAGTTCAGGTTTGTGAATAAATTTGCATTTCTGCAGTTCAAAAGGAGGATACTCAAGTGACATAGGACATCTATTCTAGCTTAATGAATCACGTGTGTAACACAGAGCGTGAAGGTGTAAAATGAGATTATGCAACATCAAAAATTCTAATTTTCCCAGTGAGAAAATTCAGACCTAATCTTCACTTTGTCCTGTGTTCTGTGAGTATTATGACAGCGTCTTTCATAGCATGATTAAGAATGGATTTATTTCCCGGTGCTGCTGAAGTGGAGTGCAACTGATGCAATAGCAACAGAGCAAATTTTTGTAGCCTCTGTTACATCCAAGATGGAACTGGATAATTATAACGACCCTTTCTGGCCCTACAAGCTACAAGTCTATGCAATACATATTGACAAAATTGTCCACATGGGCACCTAAGTGAAAAATACATATTTAATTTATAAATCTCTTTTTCTTTCACTCAAGTTACAGCACCTCACCTCCACAAAACTATGCTAGAAAAGTATTAAGATTACCAAATCCAACAGAAAAAATCTAGGAAGTGCTGGAGTTAAGGTGAGCAATTTGTCCAAAGAAGATTTCCCGTTTTAAAGAAGCTGTAATGAGAAAAATTTTCTCAGCTCCAAGACAGAAGGGGAACAGAGGCAAGGTCAGAAAGCAAAAAACTGTTACTGACGTTTATTTAGCTCGTTGAAAACCTAGGTTTAAATCTTTGCTGTGCCAGATACAAACCAAAGATTTATTTAAACGCGATCCTTTGTTTAGCTGGGGACCTCCTCACTAGCCGCGGTACGTCCCTGATCCACTCAGCATACCACCCAGTTTCTAAACCCATCGGTCTCTGGACTCATCATCTCTAGCCTTTTGCTGTAAGCTTTATCTACAGTGCTGATGAAGTCCTTATTACAAGGCAAAAGAAGAAAGTTTTAAATACTTTAATATCCCTCCTGTTAATCATCCAGAGCCTACTTAAACAAGACCATCACATCACTAGGAGCTTGCAGTGCCATGCGTTCATTCTACACAGCTTCTAAAATCAAACCAGCTTTGCTGTCAGGCAGCAACAAAATTTGCTCCAGACACAGCCTTGCATAGATTTTAAATGCAGAGAAGATAAGGCATACCGGAGAAGTACCAGTACATCTGCCTGTGGGCGCAGCCACTGATCCTCACGCTACAAATCATTATTACTCCCATTCATGCCTCAGAAAACCCACGTACATACTCTGAATAGTTGTTTTTGTTCCAGCAGCAACGTTAAAATGCTGTTATGTGGCAAAGAGATGAAGATCTCCAGTGTCAGTGACACAAAGAAGACATGAGGTTCTTAGTGTAGATGTACAGAGAGGTAATAAGTGAATAGTTATGGATGTAATTACACGTACAGCTTGCTGTGTGGTGCTTGAGAACTTACACTTCCTCATATGCTCTGATACCAGTTACGTTACTAATAGCTCTGTTGATCCTGCTCTGCCTACAGGAACACCTTTATGACTTCCACGTGTCAATGCTTCCTTTGTCTCATTACTGTTCAATAAACTGTCATGTAAAGATAACCAGAGATGCCGTGCACAAAATCTGTAAACCTCCGTAGTGAGAAGTTGAAGTTGCTGAATGGTTCAGGAGGACTCCATCTTAAATTCTGTGCCTGGAGTTGGTTTCAAATTACTGAAGTAGCATGGCTTTTTTTCATGAAGATTAAAGCAATCTGGTATTTAGTCATATATTAACTACATTCCAGTATAAACCAGTTAACTCCTTGCATAAGTTGAGAGCTTCAATTCCTATAAAAATAAAATAGATGTTCAATTCTGAAAATCAGGAATAAATAATGGATTCCTGTAACTTCGTTTCTTCCTATGGCCTCAAAACAGAATTTTGAGGTGCTAGTCTGGAAGTTTATGTTGTTTTTTAAAATAAAAAATTGAAGCATGTTTAGGAACAATTTTGTCAGTTAAGATGAATTCTGGAAACTTGACCTTCAGAAATAAAATATCTACAAAACACTTCTGCAAACTCAGATATTTCCTTTAACCCATCTGCTTAAACTGAAATCATCTCAATAAAAATTTAAATAGGAAAACCACTACAATTCAGTTTAATTTTCCCAATTATTGTTTGTTTCAATCTTTCTTATACAGTTTTTAATTTTAAACGCTTCATGTGAAGAAATAAAAGAGAGAAGTGCTTGCCTGAACATTTTGAAACGGATTCTTGTTACCGTAGGATTCACTGAGATACGTGAAGTCATCTATGCTAAGCTGAAAAATAAACAGAGTAGAGTGGTGAGAAGGAACCACAATCTCATTGAGGTACAAACTTGCGCTCAGCATTGGCGAGGGAAAAGGAATTAATGTTACATACTGTATCTTGCAGGAACAAGATGAGGTTTCTGGAATTCTGGATAAAGAGAGGTTGCAAGAGTACAGTCAGCTCCTGTGCTGAGACAATGTGTCCTTCGTGCAAGGCAGTGTCTGGATTCCGCTGTGACCTACGAAGAAATTTTTATTTTTTTGTAAAATTCTCTGCTAATGGTGACATTCTTCTCTCCTTAAATATGCAACAGCAGGTAATTATATCATCATATTTGCATTAGGATCAGGTTTATAGTTCAGTTTACTTTTATTCAACTCAAGAGGAAAAGAACTTGCCCATTTATGCTCATATCACATTAACTGTGTTACAACAGGAATGAAATTGGTCCAATCAAGATAACTCACTCTCTCTACTTTCTTGTTTGCGTACAACAGCACATCTTAAAGATCTTAAAGAAAGATGCAAATATTTCAAAAAATTAGCTACTAAGTGGAATGAAGAAGAACATGTTGCAAACTTTCAGAGAGAATTCCCAAAGGGAATCCCAACCCCCAAAACACTTTCCAGTGCTGTCAGACATCTTGGTGGCCAGAGAGGAGAACTCAGGCTAGACCGCAAGTTGTCATAAACCAATATTTTTTTCATAAAACTTTTGTGAAGTAAAAGTGGCTTTTCATTGCCACCGTAAACAATATTTTCTCTCCTAAGGCTTTCCTGATGAAGGAACCACTCTGCAGAAGCAGCTCAGAAAAGCCACCTTTCCAGAACATGAGCTCTTCTAAACAGAATGGATCAAGACACCACGGAAAGCTTACGATTCTTTTGCCAACCTGTCATTATGAGGTTTTACTACTACAAAAAACAGTTATGGGCAAAACAAGAAGTGGCATTTTTCTTTCAACAACAGACTAGGATTTTAACAGTATGCAACATGGGTCTATAGGCTTGAAATATATTATGAAAATTTTGGTCCTACGTGTCTTGACTAAAGTAATGCTGACATTTTGTAGAAAACTCAGAGCTTGAAGCTTTATCTCCCGTCTTCCCCAAACACACATTAGTTGCTAAAGCCTGAGAAATCAGGTATTCCAGACCCTCTAAATAGTTCAAATTACAAAGAATAGAATATAGAGAATTGCTGTGTGCTGTAGCATCAGCTATCATATGATTGTAATTTGGTGAAGTTCAGATGCTTATTAAATTTTCTAACCCAAAAGCAATTTGAAAACGACCCTTGCACAGCAAGCTTTTATGAATGAAAACAATGTTTGCAGTACCTTAAGATGGAGGTAGAACAGGGTTAATGAACGCATAGAAGAGTTTCAGTGTTGTTTCTCAGATAAGGAAAATCTATATTTCACTTCAAGACTTCCCAGTAATTTCAATGAAGATTGACGACAGAGAACCGAAAGCCTCCAACTGCACCCACAGCAGAGAGAGAAAAAGTGCAGTCCTGCAGTACTATTAACCTAGCTCCCTTCAGCTAAATATCAACTAGACATACAACTATGCAACTTAGCAATTGTAACAGATGTGCCTCAACTTTTCAGAAAAGTTAAACCTGACAAACTCAAATATTTAAGTATAATCTTTAAAAATAAGATACTTGAAAACACAAAAACTCCCAAAGTTTCTGAATGACTATTCAGCAATTGGCTTCCGTACTGCATTGCATGGCCACACCAAAATACTACTGATATTAAAGAAGAAAAATTAAATTAAGAGATGATAAAAAATGGCTTGTGTGAAAGAAAATTACAGTGAATATCTTGGTATATTTATTTAAAATCCTAACTAAATAAATCTATCTCACGCCTAATATTAGAAAAAAATGAAGATTTTGAGAGCTTTTGGGACTTGCAATTAGGAACAAAAGGTAACAGAAAGCACATGAAACAAAACTAAGTTATTTTCAGCACCACAATGGCAAGGGCTTTTTTCGTGAACACAAAACCTCACTCAGAAATTTAATGATCTGTTTCAAAGCATACTTGCTTCTAAGGTATTCCGTGTTCCTTGAAGGAGTTCTTGTCAGCTATCTGACCTTGAAAAGCACTTTTTGAGAGATTTTTTAGCTTCCAAGCAGTACACTTTAGTAACTTCACCATCATCATTAGAAAAATAAATCTAAATCAGTTAGTTGATAATTCTATTATAATGCAGCGTTTGCCTAATACTTATATTCACCAAACTATACACACATCTATTTTGTTTCTTTTAAATAGTTTGCTGAGCACTATGCATGACAGCAGGCAAGGCTACACCCTTCATTGAATGGGCTGCTACTGTCAGCTGGATGCAACAATATTTTCACCACGATTCAGGCAGGAAAAGCATGTTATACTAGCCGGTTTACTGTGAACTGCAGAGTGAAATGAAGAGACGTGACTGCCACAAATAGTGCATGGTGAAGGTACGCTTTACTGAATGCAATGGACCGGTCCATCCCTTTGAACTCTGCACCTCAAGCAGGCAGCAAGAGATCAGTAAGGAATAAATAGGATGAAACAGGCAGTAGGCCAACACACATATTGATTACTTCTATTGATTGCTGACACAAAATTTTACGTCCGAAGATGCATAGCCTTGTGCAGCCATCTGCATGCCAAGCACATCAGACTTAACCTCCCCATCATAGAACCATCCTGGGGTTCTCAGCCGTGGGGGCTCATAATGACCAGCATCCCTGATAATGCATGTGCTTTCCTGCTGGCTAAAAAGGAGGAAACTTAAAACTCAACTGCTTTCTCTTTCCTCCAATAGCCAGAAAATTCACTAAAGAAAGAGAGGAAAGAAAGCTTAGCCTGATATTTTGCTTCTTTCTTGTCTCTAACTGCTCTGGCTTGACAACAAGTTTAAGCACACAGATTTTTCTCTGACCAGTGCTCTTTCTAGGTAAAACTGGGATTTGAGAACTTATTTTTGATGGAAGCCAAGATTTCAAGGTTTCTTGTATCTGAACCTCCCAGAAGGGCAGATGGTAAGATAACAGGACTTTTATCACTCTACCTTGTGAGCTTACAGTCTTGCTTTGTAGCTGTCTTCTGAATTCTTTCCTACAAGTTGTTCTTGTCAGTTTTCTCTTTCCATAACCTCACGATTACCATACAAGAAATGATATTTTCTCCTGCACAGCAGAAGTAAGCAAGCTAATAAAAAAAAAAATTGGAAATTACCTTCAAATACCGCTTTTACACACAAAGCTCATGTCATCATTACTAGTAACAGCAGTAGAATGAAAACTCATTATTATAGGAAAAAAATTCAAAAAGCTATTCAAGCGTGCTAGCACACAGTATCGCCATAGAAGTCCAATGAAGTTGCAGTTAAAACAATTTTGTTTCCACTGTGTACTTTTTGTGTTCTACCTTCTTTCAGCAGATTTTTCAACAAACTCCTCGCAGTTCTAAGAAATACTGCAAATGTACTATTTGGCATTAATGCCTTCTCAAAGTCACTTATAACCTGGATTTGCCAGAAAAAAGATTAATTTCCCAACATAAGCATAGCATAAATGAAGGTAGTAATATATTTTCAATGACAAAAATCACTCCTAAAACAAACACATGAGGGGACAATCACAAAAGCTAATTTTAATGTATTTATTTCCTCAGGGTCTCTCTCTAATCTATGGAGGAAAAGACTCTTTTGAATATTGGTTCAAAATGGCTAAATCAAGTTTCTTCTGTGAATCATATGCAAGAGGAATCTCTCCATCTCTACTGCTTTGAAAAGCAACCAGGAGATATTAGCTTAAGGNAATCACAAAAGCTAATTTTAATGAATTTATTTCCTCAGGGTCTCTCTCTAATCTATGGAGGAAAAGACTCTTTTGAATATTGGTTCAAAATGGCTAAATCAAGTTTCTTCTGTGAATCATATGCAAGAGGAATCTCTCCATCTCTACTGCTTTGAAAAGCAACCAGGAGATATTAGCTTAAGGGCTAATTTAAGATAATGGTTAATTTTTCCAGGCCAAAGTTATCTGTAGAACGGCCACTGACATTAGGATTAGTTTGTGAAAAGAAGGACACTGTGACCTACTGAGCTATTCCCACTTCATCTTTTTCCTGAGTTCTATGGAGAAAGACTGTTGTTTGGCAGAAAATACTTATTTTTCTCAAAGGGAAGGAGATATTCGATTTGCTAATGTCCCTGTAAGGATTTATATCACACTTCCTTTACGCTTTGCACACTGTGTGTGTTTGTCAGTTGCAGGTTTCATCTGTATCTGACATCTAACATTATCTTTAATAGCATGATTACAGTAGAATAATAACACATAAAAGAGAGACTTTAAAATGTTACATTCTTCTAATATAGCTGTTTTGAGATATGGCTTTACAATCACTGTCTAGTTCTAAAGAAGAGCAAAATGTACTATCCTCCAACTATTCAGTATCATATCCTAACAGATAACCTGGGAGAGAGTGATGGAATAGATCAGTGAATATAAGCTTCTGTTGATCAATGAAACACTGAAGTTTTAAACTGGTGGGACACGTTTGCACAAAGTGACTAGAAATCCATTGATAATTACTGCATTTCTTTAGTTACCCTTCCTAAAACTCTTAACAGTAGATTCCAGATTTCATAAGCCTGTAGATCACACACTGCAAACCTTGCATCCCTGTAAAGTACCAAGATGTAAAGCATGGAGTAAAGGGTTAGCAAACGAAAGTTACTGTTACTGTTTCTTTATTTTATAAAATAACATAAACCTCCTTTTCCAGTACTTCATTGACTTTCACCAGAACTAATTTCTGCCCCACAAGAACTTCACCTTTCAAAACTGCAAAGGTCATGGTAGGAGGAGCACTTCCTTCAGCAAGTGTTCTATTCCTGGAAACATGAAACTTGTTTAATCAGTCCACTGTCCTGATTTTCTTAGTCTAGATTGGTATAAACCTGAACAATCTGCAGTAGAGCAAGTTGCTAACTGCATCTTGGTGGAAAGTTTGCTGTTATGACCACCCTGGATTAACTGATAAGGTTTTGCTTACATTGACAACAGATGTGTTGTTTATATAAACTAGGAAGTAGAACAAAGGAAGCATAGATCTTTGCTTAGACTCTTAGGATCCCTTTTATCCTAAAAACAACTCTTTCCAACATTTTCTTTGCTTTTAAATGCAGAGGTTTAGCACTCATACATGCACCTGTGTTGCATAAAGGTGAACAGATTAAGCATTTTGAGTATAAAAAAAGCCTTGATATTGAGACATCCATTTATTTCTTTCAGAAGAAAAAAAACCATCAAAATTACCTAATCAAACTTTACCAAACTTTGCAGATTCCTATACGTTGTGGCTCCCCAGGGACCAGAGGTTCTGTTTCTAGAAATGCTTAAAGAGACGGGTAGACATTTGTCAAAGCTGGGAAAAGGATGCAATGTCCAGGATACATACGAAAGAAACACAGTCAAGACCTCCTACATATCTGTTTTGCATGGCCCTTAACATTGCAGAATCACATATGAAATACCAGAAAAGTAGCATGTTCATCTATATGGCACTATACATGGAGAAAGATCTCCTGAACAACTAAATCAAGCTAATTCCTGATGTTCATTGCTGTCTTAAAACCAACAGGAATCCTTGTTTCCGCAGCCCCTTCTGTTCACCCTTACAGAAAAAGTGAGGGTTAACCCATTCACCAAGGCTATTTGCAGTACAGGAAAGCATTTTATGTTTATGAAGTCACCCAGCTGGATTGTGACAAATTCCAAATACTGTTGGTGTTGTGGATTATTTGTGTTAGAGAAACAAATAAAGATCCAGTTGAGACCAAGCCTGTTGAAACAGGTACAATACATATGTGCTCGCAGAGGGTACGAGATGAACTCTCCATAAGAGGATTTACAAATTAGATAGATACACCAGGTTAAGAACATGGAGGATTTAGAAACTAGGAGGAGAGAGTCAAGTGATTTCCTCAGGCCAAAGCACACCCTAGGCAAACCTGGAGTACAGCAGATCTGTCGTTGCCTTCCCATCCAGAACAGGACTTTGCCTCTAGCCCTTCCAATCAGTCCTGTGATCTCATAAGCCCCTCGGGAGTCTTTTCTTACAAACCTCTGACATCAGCTTTCCGTATTTTGGGGCAGTACTTCCTAGACAAAACCAAAGTTTATGTCCTGCAGAGACAGCCTTGTGACTAAGCGGCGCGTAGTCCTCTGACAACTTCACATATCCGGTACCCAACCTGAAACTGCTGTGTTTCCCAAGCTGCCAAATTTCTGGAAATCTCATGTAATTATATGAAATCCTTAAAGTCTGCGTGAATAAAATTCCTGGTTGGAAAACAGAGGTCTATATCTTTCAAGACAGGTTCAAAGTCTTATTTCATAAGCATTCGCAAAACCCTGAATCTCAAGTGTCTCTTTGGATCTGTCAAGACTCTGCAGTTGTATCTAACAACTGATGCCTATACATACAGCAATGCATTCTATCAAAAGAACTGCATTAAAAAGAACATTAAAGTGGAAAGTCAGGATTCAGGAGTTAGGAAATGCAAGGATTAAAGTTGCCCACAGTGTTTTTGGCCACCTCCTTTTTGCGAGACTGCCTTACGTTGTGCCTTTAAGTCACGACATCTCTAAAAGTGGAGTTCAAGGTTGCCTTAGGGTGAATAAAGCGTATCTACTTCAGATCTGAAGAATATAGGGTTTATTTACCTCTTACTGCCCAGCTTAGAACACTAAAACTACAAATAAATATGGATAAATTCATCTGTTAGGTTGTTCGATTGCTGAGAGGCAAATGTATTTATTCGGTAATTTTATTGCCCAGAGGTTATTTACCTCAACCGATGATATACAATGTATTCTGCACATGCATATAGAGCAATACCGTAAGCAGAGATACTCTTTTACTAGATTTCTTACCTCTGAGTTGACCAAAGCAGCATCGGTACATGGTCCACTGACATGGACATTTTGAACAGCACAGCGAGGGTGCACAACAGCGGGGCTGGAGCAGCAGAGTAGAACTGCGTCATGACTCCAGGCGAGTTCGTACGTAACTGGCCGGCTGCAAAGGAAAGTCTGAGCGCACACACAGCTGTGCTTTCCGGTTCAGTTGCAGCTATACGGATTCAGCCACACTGCTGGGTGAGGCTGCTTTATAACGCCAGTGGGAATTTTCAAAACACAGACTTCCTTATCTTGAAGTCGGGAGTTATACGTATTTTCACTAACCTTCAGTTTTGTGATATAAGCAGCTCATAAAACTCTCCACAGTGTAAGCATAGACAGATTCCTCTAACATTGTAGAACAAGGGAGAGTCATGAAGTCCAAACTTCTGTCCTACTAACTCCCTGATAACAGCAGGCTGGTTACAGAGTTGCTCAACTTCAAAATGAAACTTACAGAAAAGTTTTCTGTACTGCACAAAATGTATTCTGCAGAACTTCTATCTTCTTCCCCTGCTACACATTATCATGTCCCTCAGCTTAGCTCTTTCACATGTATTGAGAGCTGGTGTCACACATTTGGGTGTTGACAGGTTTAAAATCTGCAGTAAATCTATCCATTGCAGATTCCAGCAGGAAGGAAGAGAGTGAGAAAACGGTACGTTTGGCATGTATCCACTGAAACATGGAATTGTTCAGCTATCTTTTGCATGGAGCGATGCTGTCCCAAAAATCAGAAATATCAAAAGTCAGGAGCAAATTATAATCACTTCAGAACCTGACACGACTTCAGTATTTCACAAGTCTCATGCAAGATCAAAACAGTCATAGAGAATTTCTTCACGCTGGCAAGCAAAATCCTCCAGCATACTCTTTTGTCCTTGCCAAGCACTGAGCTGTTTCTACACCTTGTGACTACATTTGGCAGCAGCAGTCACTCAGCACAGGGCACGGATGCCTCTTCGCAATTAGAACAAGATGTTAGGGACAATACACAAGCACACACACAAAAAAATGTTAGCGATGTTAAAACAAGCTGTGGTAAGGGAAAAATAAGTAAGCACAATGAAAATTGTAAGATAAGATATAAACAGATGTCAGAAGACATGTTCTTCCGAGTCTGAGCACACATAGCTTGATTAATGAAATCCATTTGCCTTAACTCACAGCATAGCTTTACAGCGCTGTTGCTTAATATAAGGCAATTTGTTCATCACTTCAGTTTGCAATCAGATTTCTGAGACAAAAATAATAATTTTGAGGGAAGTAATAAAAGCAATCATCTGCATGTTCCTTTTCTTCTCCATGTTACCTTTACGTAACACTGATGTTAACCCTTTAATTGCTTTCCCCTCTTCTTCTCAGGGATATATTAGAAATCCTTCATCTCCCTTTTCACAAGCTGCTGTTTGTTTGCCTGTTTAACGGAGCATACAGGTAAGACAGCAATCCAGAGCACAAAGAGAGTGGTAGAACTGGGACACCCTAGAGAGAATTTAGTATGAATTGGAATTGGAATAGCTCAGTCAACACAAGTAAAATACTTTGTAATTCTCAAAGTGGCTGACTTTTCCATGGTATATTCCAGAACATGAGAGATTTGGTTTCTCTCAGAACTGTCCAGAATATTCTTGCCAATTTTCACGTGCGCCTCTTTCCCACAAAGCCAATCGACTGGAAGTCTTCCTGTATGCTTACAGTTAAGCGTCATATAAGAAATGAAGATGAATTGAAGGTCAGCAATATATAAACCAAGAGTGCACAATGTGGTTGCCACAGAATACTAAAGGAATCACAGAAATTCCAGCAAAACCTGCAATTTTGCAGAACCTGCTAGATTTGCATTGCATTTGGCAGTCTAGAGAAATAGTGCATTATTCTACTAAGACCATGCCTTCCCAGACTGTGATTCCTTCCATTCTTTAGCTTGCACAACGCAGAGATCCTGGCTTTTTGAAACAGAGCAAGAAAGTAGCATACCTTACTATTCTTCTAACATTAACCAATGAAGAGTAGGTTCTAGCCAGGAATTCTGCATCAGAATAACCCCTCAACAATCTGATCTGAATATATGGAAATCAAGACCAACAAATATATAGTGTTGTACAAATACGTGTTGTAAGCTGACAGGAACCTCACCACAAGAGCAGATTATTAATTACTAAATATTCGATAATTCAATACTATTTAAATTTGTGACTAGTGCTCAACTCTGTTATTACAGAGTGTTTTCATAGGGCTAAAGTATTTACACCATTTTAAAAACTTCTGGCATGTGCAACTTCTTTTACAAGTTCATACTCAAACGCTGACGCCCTGGATGAAAAGCCTAAGTCATGTAAGAGATTCCTGGCTTCTTGCATCCAATGTGGCTGACTTAACGTAGATTAATGAAAACAAAAGAGAAACTAATCCAAGGGAGAGGATTATGAAAGAAAGGTATATTGACCCTGTCTCTTTCCAGCTGGTCATATCTCAAAAACCAGATTTTGCCTTGGTTTGAGCTGTATATTTTGGAGGGTATTTGCACACGCTAACCAAACCACACACAAGTCAGATGGAGTGCAGTTGGTGGGTACACTCTCCATCTTCAGCCTTATAGAAACAGCCTTAAAATTTTTTGAAATAAAACCAGATTGTTTTCTCTCAGATGACCATGTTATCTATGAACAAGCATTTACCTGAAAACAACTTGAATTTTCCTTTATAATATTTCTCCACAAACCACAGTTTGGGAACAACTGAAGAAGAAAGCATTGAAAAAAGGAATGAGAAGACTCTATGGAATGGGATTTTAATTTGCCTCCCTCTGTAAATTTGGCTCGCAAATGCATCTGCACATATTTTCTCCCGTTTCTTTCTTTTCTTCACTCCTAAAAATAAAGGGGTTTTGCCAAATGGTAAGGAAAAAAGATACATATTGCAAAGAGATTTTTCAAAAAGATTACTTTCTTTCATTTAATTAAAATGAGATGAGATCACAGTGGTTTTTTTATCTGTGAGCAGGAACCTAAAAACACTTTTCATTGATGTCTGTCAGTATACACAAAAGCACAGACAGTCCACTGTTACATTTTCCATCATGCTTTTTCCTTGAAAACTCATAGGTGATCTTGAGTCCAGGTTTAGAACTGCTTATACATGAAGATTTTTTAAAATCCAACACAAATTCAAAACACTGACACTCAGACTACTGTGAAATCATTATGAAACTACACTGAAGAGAAAAATATCTACATTACCATGTATCTCCACTTAACTAAAATAATGTTATTAGGACAAGCTACAGTATTGACATACTGTGCACTTACATCCTACACCTACCCATTCCTCTGGATTTACACACGCTTTCTTTTACAGTTGTATGCCTATCACATAGCCTGTATATTTCTTATCCTGTTAAAAGTTGAAATATAGGACTCAAAAAAATAATTGGAGAGAAAAGACCAAGACGATGGAGGCTTAATTTCTCTTGCTTATGAATCCTCAACTTCAGAATTCTACATTCCTCATGTAAAAAATTCTGAATAAAAAGAAGCGTGAATGCCGTATTTGTGTGGGATGAAGGTAAATTTAGGACCGTAAGTCAGGCTAAAAGGGATGATTGTTGTAAGAAGGAGAATTTACAGTGCAAGATAAGCTGGAAGAACTATCTATATAGGTAGGTGACAAAAATAAGTGCCATCCATTTTGCATGCAAATTTGATCCTTGAGCAATAGGTTTGAGAGTTAATATGGTCCTACAGCAGCATCTTAAAGAACTTGCCCCAGCTCAGATAATAGACATATTCAAATTTAGGCTCTTAAAAAAAAAAAATTAAAGAATCCAAGATTTGGATTTTTTTTTTTTAATTTCTGTTACTATTTGTATAATTTCCTATTGACAAAGTATTTTCTATATGCCAAATACTGGTCAGCAGCTACTTTGCTACCCTCAGGTATTTATTTTTTAGTCTTGTTTTATCACTTTTTACAATCACTGCATTATCAAATAAGGGAATT
This sequence comes from Steatornis caripensis, assembly GCA_013398225.1. NCBI lineage: Eukaryota > Metazoa > Chordata > Aves > Caprimulgiformes > Steatornithidae > Steatornis > Steatornis caripensis. Next base: position 163,544 of record VZSC01019036.1, read on the forward strand.
AAGCCTTTGTTCATTGGGACATCTCTTTGGGGCAAGGAGGTGGAGGGATCAATTAATCTGAGTTCTTCCTTTGAGACATAAATAGAGAAATTTATGTCCTGGAAAAATCACGGACTTTCCATTTGGGAGTGGGGAGGCAAAATGCATGCGCTTCTTTGCCAAATTAACGTATTACCCACTTGTGCACGTGGGAAGAAATCCAGAACATTTTCCTCTGGAAGTGGATTACCAGTGGTGTTGGAGGTGGGTAGAAGGCAAATTTTGCTTCAAGAGTCCTGCTCACAAAGAGTCCTGTGAGGTAAGCTGCAAGTGTTAACTGACCATGTGTCTCTGCTAGTGCAGGAGGAGAAATACAAGCCATACAGACCGATCCTCTTTTCCTGGTACTATCCACATCTGGGAATGAGCTGAGGCAAACCCAGCATTTCTCACCAGTGTTTCAGGAGTGTGGGCTCCTCGTGGTCTCAAAATCTAAGCTACAATTTAAGACACTTTATAAGCCTATCCCTTTAGCCACTTCCCAGAACAGAGAAAAGAAGGTTAGAATTTCACCTTACAGTCATTCTCCTTTGAGGAGGCACTGACACTTTGCAATCCTTTGTTCTCACTATCCTGTAAAGGTCTAGGCTCCAAAGCAAAGGCCTTTTTACCAACAGATTCCAAACCCATCTTGTGAATAACTCTCTGAAATTCAAGCAAAGATGATCAGCAGTGCTTTTAAAGAATTTACTCAGTTCTAACAGAAACTGGCACATCTGACCCTTTATCTGAACAGTTTTCATTTCCTGATAAAACGCAATGAGTTCTCCTAGAAATATCTTTAATCTGAGTCTCATCTTTTCAATCAGCTTTTCCAGTATTCGCCACTGTCTGATAGAGAGTGCTTTCATTCTTCATACTTGTCCAGTATCTTTTTTAATATTATTTGTAAGCTACTTGAACAGAAGAAGCAACACAGTAACTATTAGAGACAAGTTTTAAATTAATTTCTTTTCAAACAAAAAGGAGTAAAAAATAATTGTTTTTAAATCCAGTAACAATATCAACAAAACATTTATGATGATCAAAGTAGCAATTAAAGAAAACTAGCATGAAAGATTCTAAATTCATTTCAATTATGCTAGATTTAAAAAAAAATGCTATCTTATTTTTTAATTATGTTGGCTTTACTTGGCTTTGCCCTAACAAAAAGGTTCAATTAGATATCCAACGTATTGAAAATATTTTTTCTGTTTTTCAACAACGGTCTTTCAATACATCATGTCCTCCAAAACATTCAATTTCTATGCTTTCAAAAGCCATTTTTGGACACTGTCTTGAAGAGAGACATTAGTTTTCACTTTATAAAGGTAGTCACGTATTTTGTGGACAGCCATATCCCAAGTATGAGTCAAGGATCCAATTTACTGTAATTGCAACACAAATTTTTCACTATTTACACAAGAACTTTCACAGTGTGATTAAATGGCACTGCCATTATCAAGGACTACCTTCCGGACTTCTGCATAAACCAAAAAATCTGTGCGTGAGAGCAATTCTTTAGCAGGCCAAAACAAGAGTTTGCTTGAGATTACTGAGCCTAGGAATCTTTAAGCATGAATCTGTAATACTGTGTCTGTTTGGGGCCCCTCGAACGAAGAAATGTTTTGATAAAGTGGAGCAAGGTCCACCAAGAAACTCAGAGGGCAGAAACACTTGATATGTGAGGAGAGTCTGAGCGAACTGGGCTTGTGCAGCCTGAAAAAAGGCAGCTTGGGGAAAACCTGACAGCACATTTTCAAAACTTAAAAAGAGGTTATTTAAAAGGTGGAGCCAAGCTCTTTACAGGTGTGCATTGGAGAGGATGAGAGTAACAGACTGTATTGACATGAAGATTTATTTTTGAGGACAGTCAAGCACTGGAAGTTGTCGCCGCTAGAGTTATGCGTTCTCCATCCTTAAAGGTTTTCAAGACCTGAATGGATAAAATCTGAGCAATTCAGTCTGACCTTATAGCTGACTGCTTTGAGTTGGAGGTGGACTCCTGCAGTCCCTTCAAACCTGAATTATTCTGTGATTCTGTACATTCCTTCTATGACAAGGTGACCCACTTAGCGGATGAGGGAAAGGCTGTGGATGTTGTCTACCTAGACTTTAGTAAAGCCCTTGACACCATTTCCCACAGCATTCTCCTGGAGAAACTCGCTGCTCATGGCTTAGATTAGCATATGCTTTGCTGGGTAAAAACCTGGCTGGATGACCAGAGCCAAAGAGTTATGGCGAACAGAGATAAATCCAGCTGGCAGTCAGTCACAAGTGGTGTTCTCCAGAGCTCCATTCTCTTTAATATCTTTATCAACTATCACCGAGGGTTTGAGTGCACCCTCAGTAACTTGGCAGACAACACCACGTTGATCGGCTTGAGGGTGGGAAGGGTCTACAGAGGGATCTGGACAGGCTGGATCGGTGGGCAGAGGCCAATGATACGAGGTTCAACAAGGCTCAGTGCTGGGTCCTGTACTTGGGTCACAACAACCCTATGCAACGCTACAGGCTTTGGGGACAGTGGCTGGAAAGCTGCCCCGTGGAAAAGGACCTGGAGGTGTTGGTCGACAGACAGCTGAATATGAGACNGGTGGGCAGAGGCCAATGATATGAGGTTCAACAAGGCTCAGTGCTGGGTCCTGTACTTGGGTCACAACAACCCTATGCAATGCTACAGGCTTTGGGGACAGTGGCTGGAAAGCTGCCCCGTGGAAAAGGACCTGGAGGTGTTGGTCGACAGACAGCTGAATATGAGACACCAGTGTGTGCAGATGGCCAAGAAGGCCGAAAGCATGCTGGCTTGCATCAGAAATAGCATGGACAGCAGGATGAGGCAAGCGATCCTCCCCCTGTACTCAGCACTGGTGAAGCCACACCTCAAATGCTGTGCTCAGTTTTGGGCCCCTCACCTCAAGAAAGACATTGAGGTGCTGCAGCGTGTCCAAAGAAGGGCAACAAAGCTGGTGAAGGGTCTGGAGCACAAGTCCTGTGAGGAGTGGCTGAGGGATCTGGGGTTATTTAGCCTGGAGAAAAGGAGGTTGAGGGGAGACCTTATTGCTCTCTACAACTACCTGAAAGGAGATCCTAGCAAGGTGGGTGTTGGTCTCTTCTCCCAAATAACAAGCAACAGGACGAGAGGAATTGACTTCAAGTTGTGCCAGGGGAGGTTTAGATTGGATATTACGAAAAATTTCTTCACTAAAAAGGGTTATCAAGCATTGGAACAGGCTGCCCAGGGAAGCAGTTGAGTCGCCATCCCTGGATGTATTTAAAAGATGCGTAGATGTGATGCTTAGGGACATGGTTTAGTGGTAGACTTGGCAACGCTAGGTTAGTGATTGGACTTGATCATCTTAAAGGTCCTTTCCAACCTAAAAGATACTATGATTCCAAAAATCTCCCACAGCACAGGGCATTGAATTCAATGGACTAGTGGCTTCTCACATTTGCTTGAACTATTTCCTTACTGTTCACTTAAATCACCCTTCTGGGGTTGTAAAGCACATTTTTTAAAAGCTATTTAAAAAGGAAGGCAATGAATTTATCAAGAGGTAGGTTACTATCTATGTGATTCATGTTTTCATTCTTGCCATTCAAGCCATGATTTTCTTCAAAAGCCCTTTTATCACTCTGGAAGAAGCTCAGTCTTAGCAGTCATTCCTATCTTAAGGCTTAGATGCTGAAATGTACTAAGTCAACGAGAATGCTCAGGTGCTGCAATTCTACAATTAGTTCAGTAATGAACTAAAATCGAGAATCTGAATTTAATGGTAAAATCAATGGAAAGACTCCACTGATGTTAGAATGCACTGGTCAGTCAGGTACTGGTTCTACAGTACGTGTTCTGTTGATGGAGTTAATCCAGTTTCTAGCTGTTTGCTGCCAAATATATGCTTGTTTATGTTTCTAATGCTACTGCTTTTCCCTAGACAGTTTTGTCAGAGGAAAAGGCTGAGTCCTGGGTCAAAAACATGTCTAGNACGCTAGGTTAGTGATTGGACTTGATCATCTTAAAGGTCCTTTCCAACCTAAAAGATACTATGATTCCAAAAATCTCCCACAGCACAGGGCATTGAATTCAATGGACTAGTGGCTTCTCACATTTGCTTGAACTATTTCCTTACTGTTCACTTAAATCACCCTTCTGGGGTTGTAAAGCACATTTTTTAAAAGCTATTTAAAAAGGAAGGCAATGAATTTATCAAGAGGTAGGTTACTATCTATGTGATTCATGTTTTCATTCTTGCCATTCAAGCCATGATTTTCTTCAAAAGCCCTTTTATCACTCTGGAAGAAGCTCAGTCTTAGCAGTCATTCCTATCTTAAGGCTTAGATGCTGAAATGTACTAAGTCAACGAGAATGCTCAGGTGCTGCAATTCTACAATTAGTTCAGTAATGAACTAAAATCGAGAATCTGAATTTAATGGTAAAATCAATGGAAAGACTCCACTGATGTTAGAATGCACTGGTCAGTCAGGTACTGGTTCTACAGTACGTGTTCTGTTGATGGAGTTAATCCAGTTTCTAGCTGTTTGCTGCCAAATATATGCTTGTTTATGTTTCTAATGCTACTGCTTTTCCCTAGACAGTTTTGTCAGAGGAAAAGGCTGAGTCCTGGGTCAAAAACATGTCTAGAATAGAGGTTACAAGCGGAACTTTGCAACTTTCTGTAGGACTTTATTGAATTTACACCATATCATATTTTTCTCTGTAACTATAATCAAACATAAGAATAATGGAATAAGTATACAGAGAGAATTTACTTCTACTTTAAATAAAACAAGCTCTGCAAAAAATAAGCATGTTCCAAACAGTCTGCATTGTGTATTTCAAATTAGAAGCCTCATTTACAATAATTTCAAGATCTTGTACTCAATAATTACATGCTGGCAGTTCCACTACAACCAACAAGATGATCTATAAAAAGTAAAGTTATTCTTTGACACAAATGTTTGCAAGGCAAAGCAGCTATATTTGGAAGGGCATACCAATTCGGTTGTTCTGTAGCAATTTAGGGTTTGAGGGGTTTTCTGTCTTATATGCTTAAGATGAGAGAAATAAATCTAATGTAGTGTTTATAGTATTATTTTTTTAAATTAAAAGGTGACAAAGACTTAGTGTAATATTCCTGTTGGGGAATTTAGCTATGTATATAATGTTCCAAGCAGCACATGCATACACAGAAAGACAGTCATTGCTCTAAAAATTTAGAATTTACAAAGCCCACCAACATTTCATTTTAAATAATGAGGATACAAAACACAGAATGTCGTTACATTGACTGGTCAAGATCAAAATATTTTATCCTCAGAAGTTTATTTTGATCTGTGTAATACAATTAAGGTATTGATGAAAAAGTGTATTGCTTTAAGACCAAGGAAACTGTATTAATCAATAACTCAGTTAACTGATTGACTTCAGTTGACTTTGCCTAAGAGTTATGTTTTCGTACTAGTAGGAATAGGCGTAGCTATTAAAAATTCATTTGCAGTAGCCCAGTTGTCACTCCTATGCAAAAAGGATGCCATAGCTCGAAACTGAGCGAAGTACTTTTTTGCCCGGGTATGCTTATGTTTTATTCTGTGAATAAATGCCGCTTCATAAGCCTGAAAGGAAAAAAAAATCAAATCCCATTAAATACAATTAAAATATCTAGCAATCTACATGTTGCTTCATATTTTTGACAGTACAAATAGTGACCCTTTAATAAACTAAGCCAGATAGTTTATTCATATATAATACATAATGATATATTTTGTAGTTCTATACTGCTACCTTATGGTCCAACAGTGAAAATTACTAACCGCTCCTTGTGAAATATTAGTCACCTTGGCAAAACCGAAAAACTTCTGTCTTTTTTTACCCATTCAAGATAAAACTAATTTATTCCTTTTCAGGCAAGAACATTTGTACTTACCTTTGAAAATTAAAAAAGTCAAAGCTTAAATCTCAACATGTGCAAGGTGATGACTATAGGAAATTTCCTTGATCAGAATCAGAGTGATTATTTACAAGTAATCACGGCAGACAGTGTTTTGCAGCATTTGAGTCAGCCATTGCGTTCAGTGTTGACATTTTCCTAAATTTCTAGTAATTAGTAGTAGTTCAGATGAAGTAATAAATAATCAGAACATCTAGCTGAAAAAACCCTTTGCTATCGCTATAGTCAACGTTACGAATAATTGCTACTAAAGGAAGTGCTTGAGGCACCTTATTTTGTTTCGGAGAATGGGAAACAATGACTCAACTTACAACTTTCTGACTGCCTCATTTTCCTTATTTCACACTCGTTTTTTGTTAAACAAAGCTTTGGCCATTATCAGTGAAGAAAAGTGACTCTTCATTATAACTGGTCCACTTCTATTTTTGTAGGAAGAGCTAAGTGAAAATACCTTACGACTTTTAGGTAGGCTTGTATACCTTACCTGTGGCTCTTCTTGCCTAACTCCCACCTCCACTGAAGCTCTGGACCTAATCAAGTTAATGGCATCTCTTTGCCTCTGACATCCAGACTTAAGAAGTTAAACCAGATAAGGGCATAATCACAATCTTTGCCTGTCATAACGCTAGTTAACAAATTTATGGACGCAGAGAAGCATTGCTAGATTCAGACTGCCGGAACGGCCTCGTTGACTGAAAGTGAGACAGAGGAATCAATAAAGGAATTTCCAGCTTGAAATTGATTTTAACTTTTAATGCTAAGGCTCACATAAACACGTGTCTGCTTGAAGACACAAGCTGGGCACACACACAAAAAATATGGATAGCAGAATGCGCTTCACCTTTAGAATTCCCTGACAGATACATTTCATCCCCAAAGCAAACCTTTCATTAAGAGAGCAATTCATTTGCTCCGTCAGTTTAGTTATCACATACTCTTAACCCTTCCAAAAAGAAGGGCAATGCATAACAGCTCAAGTTGCATTTGCAACACACACATATTGCATTAGACACTATACAACAATGACCTCAGATCACTACTTACATAAAACAATAACCTAGAAATGAAAGGCTTAATAATCCATTACTAATTGCAGGACAAACACAGCTCACAGGATTCTCCCGTGCCTTAGAAAACTAAATACTCTACCATATGATGTCCAGTGGAGTGAGATATTTACCAGACTACCATGTTTAGATATGGAATTTGGGGGAAATGGTGTAAAAATACATAGTTTCAATGACTTCTTTAGCAAATTCTTAAGTTTTTAACTCAGAATAGTAATTAAGTTTTTATTGCTTAATTGCCAACTGTAAGATTACATTGTCAGGGGTACTTAAATTACAGCTATGCGAGAAAGTAAACTGAGACAAATGTTATTATGACAAGTGGTTAAGTTCTAGACAAAGAGCCAGTCTGTTACTTCATAAGAAATTTATAAGGTCAGAAACTAATGAGGCCAGAGCATGTGCAAGAGCACAGGTACACAATTGTCATAGTATTTATGGTTAGCTTTCAGTATGTTTTTCGTTCAAGCCAGCTCTTGTCTGACCTCAGCTGAGGGAACAGCATAGGCATGGCACTGTTCTCAGTAGGCAGCATGGATGAGGTCACTTAGCTTCTTGCATTACGGGAGGGAGAAACAGGGCAAGACAGAGTGTAGGTACATGGATGTGAGCTGTGCTATACTAGCTGCCCTCTGGACTAGTGCCCGTTTTGTTTAATAGTACAGACGAGATCATTTAAATGGTCACAATGGGCCAATTTAAACATGGACGAGTGGAAGGACTAAATTTGGCCAAACATCATTAGTCACAGGATTCTATTAAAACATAATATAAATATTGTAAAAACTTAAACCCATCAGATTTTACCTCCTGAAGGTTATGCAGCTTAAGATGCGCATCTGCCTCATCTCTAGTGAGGAGAATAGTGTTCCACGGAGACCACTCATGATGCTTATCCCATCTGACCATAACCAAATCATAGAGGTCACTGCAGGCACTGAGAGCGGACTGACAGCCCCATATGTTCTCAATCATGTACTGTAGATCTTGATGCTGAAACAGAAAACACGGTTAAGACGGAAGAAGTTCATTTCACTCTACAACAGCAGCATTGTAACCGTATAAGAATCCAAACAAAGCTTTTGAGTAAAAAGTTTTTCTATGCATAGTCATACAATCATTTGGTTACAGAATCTCTAGACATACACATCTTCCTTTAGTGTGATGTGGCAATTAACAACTGCATTTTTCTCATATCATCTGTAAAATATTACATTCTTACTTTGATTGTCTCTGCCAATGGCAATTCATATCTTCCATTGACATCCCGATTGCTTAACTGATCTCATAAAGCTTCTTAAATCCCATGTTTTTTTCTCATGTAGCATGATCGTCTTTTCAGATATTTTTGGTTAACAAAAATAATCCATTTCTGTCATTACTGAGATGACTTCACCTTTTCATTTTTGGATTCAGAATAAATGTTATCCAATAAATGAATTATTACACTACTAAATTACTTAAAGTTACATATGATCAAATAATCTGCCCTGGAAAATGTGGGCAATTAGGACAATAAAAACTCCCACCTGTGACAGACCCCAAATCACTGCCTGCTTTGCTTTGTTCCTCTCACTCTGCTGTTGACATATGAAAAGTTTATTGTGCTCACGATACTGTTGCTCATTTTACCAAATGAGATTATAAAATCGGGTAGCTATGCTACAATATTAACAAAAAATAATAGAAGGTCTGTTTGTGAAGGTTCTCTAGTACAGAAAGGTCTTTAAATGTACTTTTAACCTATGTCTAAGTTTGATTTACATCAAACAATTTAATTTATTACTAGCCATCTGAAATCACTACTAGATCTTGATAAACACAGCTTCTTGATTGAAAAAAAAAATAACGCGTTGGGATGGCAGCTACCACTGATCTTTGGCAAGTTTTTCTGTCACCTTCAATTAATTCTCCTCTGTATTAGTCATGGAAAATTATTAGAAGATTTTTATCTACAGGAGTCTGTAAACAACAGACTTTTAAATAGGTTTTCCTCCAAGGTAGCCATATGAAGAAGACTCGTTCATCTAAAAAGAAATCTTGACTTATTAAGTAATAGTGTTTGCATTTTACTTATTAAATTTCTGACAAAGGATGAATGAAACTATACCAATACAATGCGTTAGTGGAACGCAGCCTCATGTATTCTCACCCATCTTGCTTTCAAAATGCAGGAGCCCATGTAAATTCTTGCCAGGGAAAATGTACGATGAAAGCTGGGCTTAGAACCTCCCCTGGTAATAAATCTGTGCCTACTGATTCCAGGAACATAGGACTGCTCCTACATCTGGTCTCAAATCTGGTCTGACGGGGCCTCCCTTGTTAGGTTTCACTAATTGGCTTCAGTTTTCAAGATCTCCCCCTTTTCACAAAGCTGCAAATAACTTCTGTATCTTCTTCTTAGAAGTCAGAAATTTGCAAGCAGATATATTAGCAAGCACTACTATTTTCGTGCTAAGCTACACATATCAAAAGGTACCAGAATTTGCAGAAATCTATACTGAGGTATATGAGCCTATGTAAAACAGATCCATAATTTGACTCTTCCTTTTCCCTGAACTACAATTTTTTTTTTCTGCCTAAAAAATAGGTAAAAGCTTGTTCTGTGTTAAAACTTCTCTGGTTATGGGGAAGAGTTTGATTTAAGAGATAACTTCTGCACTTTCTAAAGGTAGGCATGCATTTTGCTGTAAAATTTTATAGTTAATTTGTTTCAAATGATGCTTCGCTCCCACCCCTCTAATAATTTATTCTGTGCTCACAAGAAACAGAAATGGCCTTCGGCACTGTAGTCTGACAGGTTGGGAGCAAGTATCGTTGAAGGCTCAGCAGCTGAGAATGAGAAACAACGGCAGGCAGCAAACCAAGGAAGTAGTTAAGTGTATTTGTAATTTCATTTGAATGTGACCTCCCCATTGGGAAGTTGCTCATCAAGTAAAATCAAAGCCATAGTATGTACCATTGATTCTAAAGAGCATAGCATAATTAAACCCTCTGAAAGAACAAAAGGCAGACTCAGGACTTGACACATTTGCTGAACTAGTTCTTTTTGATACCAAAGAGGTCTTTAGCTGTTTAAGCAGAGTTTAGTGGAGCTACCACAACTCTCACCAACGGCTTTTGCTTTTTAAACTTTAGCAGTGCTCATATAGGAGGTCAATCTAAACACACTTAGAATCAGCAAGCAACAGATCTGAAGAAAAATAGTTTATCTTCTTACAAATGTCTTGCATCTACCCACAGACAACACAATCAGAGCCAGTCATGGTACTGCACTGGGCAAGGAATGAAGCTGTCACAGCTGCTGCAAAAGCCTGTTAGTTTTTTTGTTTGCTTGGTTGTTGTTTCAGACATACTGAAAATACAGTTCAAAACCTGTTCAATGAATGCTGATGCTGTAGAGATTTCTATTACTCAAATCTTAGCTGTCCAGTATTTTCAATAAACAACACTTTGCAATTACCTGAGATTTAAAACTTTCCCAGTGGATACTGGTTCTCAAATTATTTTTTTGACAAAATAAGTAATAATAACTAAAAGAGGGAATTTGATTAAGACAGAGGCAAGAAGTTCTTTGAACTGAGCTGTTCCAGTAATGACTATTAAGAAACATTAGCTACTTAGCAATACCGCAAAAGACTGCACATGATGGCAAAAAATTTAGAAAATTAAAATATTTAGTGAAACCCTCTCAATAAATGCAAAACAGTAAAACTTTCAACTATACAGATCTTCTACTGACATAGAACAGGAATGTCAAAACCTCATCTTCTTTAGTTTTTGCTTTCCGAGATCATGAAACAATTTGGTTGTATTACTAAAACAGCCCAAATAAGGGGGCTTAAAATGTTGTACTAGCATTATGCCTTGAACAATGTTACAGACACAACAACATTGTTGCTTTACAGATGATGTCAGTATCTTTAAGCAACAGGATGGTCGTAGCAGAACCAGAAGATGAATTTGGATCATCTGATTCTTTGACCTGTCACCTAGACTTCTACCTTCTTTCAATGTATAGCTTGTAACGACTTTCGAAAGTACAGCTATACTTCACAAGCTTAAGTGCTGCTTCTTCATGATATGGAACATCCCATATCACAGGAAGAAGTTTTTGTAGCTCTTAGCCTATTTCTCCACTTGTCAATAACATACACAAAATAAAGAAAAAATTATAGTCAAAGTCATTGGTTTCCATTATCAGCAATGATCTTCAGACAGTACCTGAACTAAGAACACAATTTTAGCATCATCCTGATAATCAGCTTCAGACTTTCTGAGATTTTCTAGCATAAGTTTGTACTTCAAAAATGCTTCTCGTTGCTGAGCCTCATTATCAAGCTTCCAACACAAACGACATCTGCCAATGGTGCGGGAATTAGCAGGAACAGGAAACTCAGTAGATGGCAAGTAATTTTCACAACTATGACAGAAGTTAACATTTTTATAAAGCTTTAAGGGATCTGGTGGAACCTAAAAATTTTAAAAAAAAAGTTAATTTATCACAAAGTATCTTTCTATTACTTGTGCGTCAGCCTAACTCTATCGGAATACATCTTACATATATTCATGCAAGTATTCTTACAGGTAAAAGCCAGTAATGCTTATTTTAAAATACCCAATGGGTTGGTTTTGGTTATTTTTAAATAGAAGACCAAAACCCATTCTACTTTCTTACTGTGCTTGTTAAAATCAGTTATATGAATCAGTCAATTCATTTTTAAGCTATATGAAGATCCTAAACATAATGCTCCAGTGGTCTTGCTGGTCATTTCCTGTATGCAGGTTGTCAGCCATTCTGGAAAGATGACAACACAGAGAAAATGGAAACTAATTCTTTTGCATTTAATTTTTAATATAAAAGCTGCCCTTTATGCCAAAGATAAAACCCTGAGATTATGGGCATATTAATATTTTGACATAAGAATATAAAATTATCACAGTCACATGTCCAAAAACAATATAGGAAAAAATTATAAACTAAACTGGCTAATGACCTCTCCACTGTCACATTGCTTCATGAGTTCTGCAAAGATTTTAATGTAGTTTGCACGGAGGGCCCAAGTCTGCAATAGGGTAGTTTGAGTTGTCTGATAGTCCAACTACCTATTGTGGTCACCTGCCTTTTGTTTTTGAAAGTACCCTAAGGATTTAGTCCCCTTGACTGTCTGTTGATAAATTGCCATCTATTTTATGGTCTACAGAAGGTTACAAGAGTCAAAACCAAATATAGGTGCAATTCAGCGGTCAACTCAAGGTACAGTTAACCAAAAACTACAGAAGCCAAAGATCTCCCATCTCCGGTCTTTGCTATGACCCATCTAGGTAACCCTGTTAATAAATCTAGTGTAAAATAACTGCTGGTTGGTTCTAAATCCCACTAACGTTTACTGACAGATTCTCTACTCCTGAGATACCATCAACCACAGTAAGGGGAATCCTCTTCTGACAGATGCAGAATACATGTTGCTGCCTGAAGTGGCAACATATTATAGTGAATCATATTTTTAATTGTCATCTGTAGTCAGAGAAGAAAAACAACCACACAACTTCAGAGGTGTCTACCACTGTCTCCACTTCATAGCTACAGCTGCATCTCATAAAAGAGAGATTGTTTGTACAACAAAAGCTCGTTAACAGCTCTGGCTTAGGTGTCATTAGACATCACTTTGACAAGGGCAATGTTCTTCCTTTCTGGATGCATGGGATGCTGCCTCTTGTCCATGAAAAAAAGGTAATTGCTCTCTCTATTGCTTCCTCATTTGCTATTACAATTTACTGTTACCATCCCATAGGTTCTACCATTTATGATTCTCAGATTTTTATTTTATTTCGTACACAGTATTCCTGGGCTCTCTCAGTGCTACCAGCCATTTGTCAGCTTCTTATACCCGTGTCTATGCACCATGCTTCATAAATGACTATATAAGCTTATTCGTGTGAAGTCTGTGTACTTGCTACATTTTACTTCTTGAAGAAATCCTCCAGTAATTCTACAGCAAAATCTAAAATAAAATAAAAGCTTTCATTGTTTTCCATTCCCCTGTTCCAGCCTCCTTAGTTTGATGGCCACTACGTCAAACTGCAAAATAGGAATAATACCTTAAGCATCCTAGCAACTTCAGGGTTAAACTTTGGAGTTTTAATGTACTGAAGAAATAACGTACAAATTCTTTTCCTCAGTCCTTCTAAGTTGCATTCTTTCACGTCTCTGAATATGAGATCAATCTCCCTCTCAATTAATTCCACTATCTCCTGTGTTAATTTACATTGATGTTCCTGAAAGAAAACCCAAAGAAAAGGGAAAACAAACTCCACAACAATAAGGAAGCAAACAAAGAAGCTAATTCTAATGCAGATAAAGCAAACTATAGATTCTTTGCCCATTATCACTCATACCTCACATAAGAACACGTTAAGAACCCTTTAGTGTCTTAGGAAAACAATCTCAACGAAAATTAATGTAAAGATCTAAAAAACTGAACATGCTTTTAAAAAAATTTGCTTTAATTTTAAATTTAAAAATTTTAAAATGCTTTTTAAAAAAATGCTTTGAAAAACTGACCCTGCTTTAACGGGCCTGTATATACAGCAGAACTGTGGGGAACTGTAAGCTGGAGACATGGAAAAAAGTGAGGCACAGAACACATGCAACATTTTCAAGTCTCCAAATGCCCCAAGAAATATCTCCCTAAGAAGTTTCCTTTGGCTATGTGATAGGAGGTGTAATGTATATAGAGAGTGGATGGTTAAAAAAAAAAAACAAAACCAAACCACAAACAACAAAACAAAACACCACAAAAAAATCCCCCAAAAACCAAAACCACCCCACCACACAAAAGGCAGGAGGAACTTTACGAGTGTGCCTGAAAATTAGTCATTTCAATATTTCAAATGCTTAGCAGGATATTCTCCAGAAAGAAATAAGAGGTGAATGAGTTTAATGTTCTCTCACCTAAAATAGAGTGCTAATTTACAGAAATTCTAGAATGTGTTCAATACAGCAATATTGACTTGTATTAAGAGGGGCAGGAGTTCCTAAACCAGCAATGCTCCCAATAATATATTGGCTTTACGTCAAATTCTGGTACTACCAAAGCAAACAGCAAGACGTTTGTTTGTTTTAATAAGATCAGGAAGCAGCATTCTATTCTAATTTGACATCAACAGTATCATCCTGAAAGAACCTTAAAACTTGTATTACTCTTTTTATAAATGAATGAATAAATAAATAAATAAATTAAAAAACAAATAAGAAAGACCAAAAGAAATGCAGCCAGCTTCCAATTCACTGGCAACACTGGCGGTAGCAGTGGGGGTGGGGATTAAGGGGCGAAGGAAAAAAAAAAAACCAACAAAAAAATCAGTATTTGCCAGCCATAAAACTGGTAACCCAAACCAACAAAAAAATAAGAAGAAACAAAGAAAAAAAATAGTAATAGTCATTTACATCTCTGACATGGTTTTCATCAAGCTGTTACAAATATTAAGCTAAACTTTGTACTAAAATCGTATTATGTACTAATATACAAAAAGTCTAAACCACAGGGTTAACATTCTAACACAACTTGAAGAAAAATGCACACATCACAAAGTGAAATATGAATTTAGAGTATATCTGGAATGTAAATCACACTCTCATGCCAGGTGGTACAACAGGCTTTCTTTTGCTGCCAGCTGATCGTCCTGGCATGCATTTGCCAGAAGCAGCATTGCTTATGTGTCAACATCATACACGGCATCTTTGGCAAGCACAGCTTTAAGCTAAACATAAATAGAAAAATAAAACACACCTTCACTGTACGTCGGACTGTTAACAGCACATCTATTCTCTCATCTTCTGGGATGTCATTCATGCTAATGCTACGGTAGATTTCGAACAGTTCTTGGGCACGGAGCGTGTACTGTGTATCCATTTCAGTGATTTTTCCATCATACGCTTTCCATCGCTTAGGCTGTGCACACTTCAGAAACAATTTGTATAACTGTGAGCTATTATAATCTGATCACCAGCTGAGCAAGTGCATTGTCACCATAAGTTTCCCAGAGCAAATAGGGACTTAACAGTGATGCCTGACTAATACAAAAGGCTAACTCTACTGCCAGTATTTGTACATTAGCTTTTCCACGACAGCAAGCATTCAATTGCACACTTTGTTTAAAGTCGCAGGTCATGAAAATTTTGTCTTACAGTATATTAAAAGTAAATAGTATTCTCCTACAGGGATACACTCTACTTCTTTAAAGCAAATTTACTGACAGTAGTATTAGAATACATTTGCTCTGTGTTTCATCTTGCAGTCATAAATCTCTCTAAACTATCAGTAAAAATCAATGGGACTGTTGACTGTGTAAAGATTGCAAATGTAAAGCCTCAGAGTCTACCGCAGTACAAAACATCTCCAGGGAACTGCTCTATTTATGCTAGCTAATCAGACGGACAGAAGGCATAGACTTTGTTAAAGCTGACTAAGGCAAAGTATGAGTTTACAGCTTATCGGATCCTTCAGCTGGCTTCTTGATTGCTAACTTAACCACATACCATATGCCCACTACTTCAGTTGTCTCTTTGCCCATCTTTAACTTCTATAGACGGTGAAAAGTTACATGGTATCAGCTGGCCCACTCAGTCTGAAAAGTCCAAGCATTCTCTCTAGACGACTGGTTTTGGTTGCAAACCACACTGTTGCACAGGGGCTAGTTCACTGTGGAGGTAGGTATCTAAATACAACAGATAGATGGTATTCAAAACCCTTTCCTTAATTGGGACTATTAAGCTATTTGGAACCTCATTCTGTGTATTCATCATTCTCTTTCACTGTATTTGGAACTTGGGTGTTCACAAACACCTGTGAACTTCACTTTGCAATCTCAGTGCGAGGTAACTACACCAACACTTCATGCAGCATTCACAGGCTGAGTAGTTTTCTTGATAGCGTTGACGTAATCATTATTTTGACCAAGTATACAGGCTTGCTATGGTGGTAAGTCATAAAAATACCAAGAATATTAGATAGTTAGAACAGATATGATTAGTCACCACCACAATCAAAACAGAGCTTTCCTTACTTTTAAATACATAAACTATAAAGTTAGGTAAGCAAAAGACAGACAAAATAATTGAAAAACAGATTTAACTCTGAATAACTGACATTTAATTACATTATCAGTGTGGGTGCAACTCTAACTGAAGGAAATATTGTTAATCAGAGGTCACGATTCAGAGCCAAAATTGATTTAAGAAACGCAGCAGCAAAACCAGACGTTAGTAAAAAATAAAACTCTTAATTCCTTAGCGAAATCTTAGACCTCTGCAAAACTAGACAGAGGTAATTTTCTCTGTCATAAAAACGGAGCATTCTACTGTAGCTTCATGGCTTTGTTTCACTATCTTTGAATGGTACTAGAAATTCTAATAAAAATCCAAAACCAAAAACCAAGCAAACAACAAAAAAAGCCCACCAACTTGGAAGCTATACTATACTGTAACTCCTTTGTATGGTAGACTGGCAAAAATCACTGTTTTCCACAGAACAGTTAACGCAGTACCTACATTTGATCTTCTTCAAAGAAATCCCTTATTGAAATGACCCAGAAAGGTCATTTGCTTATGCTAGGGAGAGTGAATGGGCAGAGTTTACTCTAGGAAATGGTTAATAAAACTAGGTTCTTCTGATAAATTTGCACAACCCATATATGACCCAGCAGTCTTAGTATTAAACTCTGTAAATGACCCTTAACAGAGACCCATTACATTATGATAATGTTTAAATTATTCAAAGCAAGATAACACATCTGCAACTTCTGTAATTTTTATTACTAATTCATCATAATTAGGTATTATATAAAATAAAATAACTTAGAAAGAAATTATGCAGCGTTTTACTGAAAAACCCCCACAGAGGTCTCATCAATATGAGGATTTTCAGTATTTCAGAAAAAATCACAAGTTCTCTGATTACAGGACCATTTTCATGTATTCAAGATTGATATGAGAAAACTAAAACTTCCAGATCTTTGACAGCATTTTCTTGCCTTTTAGTCTGCTGGCACTGCTGCAGAATTTACAATAATCCTGTTACCTGTATTACTTTGGAGAGCAAGACTACTAAAACTGCACTCTGCTGCTAGTGCATGAAAGCAGAAAAAAAGCACATGAGGAGAGGAACACAACAGCACAGACACAGAGAGTAAAAAGTAAGAAAATTAAAAAAAAAAATCCATAGGATGGTGCAGAAATAGCACAAAGCATGAAAGGTATGAACTGAGCAACAGTTAATAATTATATAAATTCCTTTAAGAATATATGATTGCTGTATAAAACTTTAATCAAGTACTTCCTCTTCAAAATACAAATGCTGAAGAAGAATGAGGTCAATGTAAAAAAGAACTCCCTAGAATGTAGCACACATGCAACCAGTAGCAACCATTGCAAAAGCACACATGCACGAGGAGGTACATGCTTAAAGCAGGAAAGAAAACAGCCAGAAAATAAACTATTTCTTTTCTCTGAGGGGACATATTGCTGAGACGTTTACCCAAAAAAGGACCTTTTTGTATTTCATGTTAAGGTGCCGCTGAATCTAATGCCATTCCAAACCATCTNGAGGAGGTACATGCTTAAAGCAGGAAAGAAAACAGCCAGAAAATAAACTATTTCTTTTCTCTGAGGGGACATATTGCTGAGACGTTTACCCAAAAAAGGACCTTTTTGTATTTCATGTTAAGGTGCCGCTGAATCTAATGCCATTCCAAACCATCTTTATGTTTGAATGAATTCTCATCTTTGCTTTATAGATGAAAGCTTGAAGAATACTTGCATTAAATTTCATCCCTAAGATTATACAAGAATAAAATTTCAAGTTAGAGTTCTAATGCCACTGAAACTAGTGAATTGAAAACTGAATTTAATGATATAAGATTCAAAGCTCTTTTGGGTTTCTATCCTGTACATGAAAACAGCACAAATGCTTTCTTTAGAGACAGACATACGATGACCAGAGGCCTATGCTCAATAGGGAAATAAATGACAAATCAAGTTCCTAAAGGGCAACATTTCTGAGAGGAGAAAAGAAGAGAATAAAAAAAAAAAAAAAAATCAATTACTTCATTCTGCAGGGTTAAAGTTTACCTTTACAAATACTTGCTTAAATGCAAGTAAATGCAATAGCAAATTTTTCGCTATAGAGAGCAATGAACAGAACATACCAGCGGGAAAATCACTTAGTCACTAGATCTGATTAATGAAATTGAGTATTTTTGAAAGAGAAGCTAATAGGCAGATTTTTAAAGTTTACAACAGCAGATCAGGAAAGAGCATAGTTTCATGCATGAATTCCTACACCACAGTAATGCATACAATACAAAATATAGAATAGTATGCAATATGTTGATGCTTTACAGCCTCAAATTAACTATTCTGAATTATTAGAATTTAAGCCTTTAACACTGTTAACAGTGCCATCCAAATTGTGTTCTTTAGGCAGAATAGTTACATAATACAAAATTCATCCACTCGGTGCTATTTTTTTTATATTATATACACACAACTGCCTGTACCTACGGTAAATCTCAGGTGACAATCTTAATAATGCACCGTCAGTCCTTCCATCAGTCACACAGCTAAGAAATTCTCAGCTTGGAAAAAGAAATACATGGAGTTATATTGACATGAACAACTAGGTAGTTCAGATATTTAGAACATTAGAACATTGGAGATCTGATTAATGCTTATAAATATCTAAA
>VZSC01019038.1:2856-65996 GCA_013398225.1 Steatornis caripensis
CTGCTTTAGCAGGGGGGTTGGACTGGGTGATCTCTAGAGGTCCCTTCCAACCCCTACCATTCTATGATTCTATGATTCTATGATTCATGCAGAGGTTGCCTTTGTTCCTGCTGAAGCCTGGGACAAAAATTCTTTTATCCACAGCTGCTGCTGTGTTCCTTGTCAAGCACTGGGTCTGAACGGAGAAGATGCTCAATATACTTGCTTTTCTGATTAAGCCCTTCCCAGGTTTGTTCCTTCCAGTTCCAGCTGGCTTTAGCTTTCTCATATGTAGACACTCTCATCTGCTTGAGTTTCCATGAGAGGGTTAGATGTTGGATAAAAGAGGAAGGAAAAACTAGAATTCCTCACCATCTGAGAAGGTGTGTGTGTACTTTTATGAAATATGCTAGGCATAGTTTTGACCCATTCCTGTAAAGTTTTGATCACTTGCTCCCTCGTGTCAATCCACTAATTCCTCTGGGACTCTGTATCAAAGCACTGGGAGCCGTGTTTCGGTAGAATCGATTATATTTGCTATCAGATGTGCTATTAGACAGTGCAGAATCCAGCCTGAGCCTAAACTCCGTGCCAGCCTACATTAGCCATCTACTGGCGTCCCCATCGGGCAGCAGAGCTGAGAGCAGGGGAGAATTTAAGGAAGTTCTCTAAATTTAAGTTGCCCTCAATAGCAAATTTATCCCCTCAGAGAAGGGGCCCTGTCGTGCCTTCTCTCAGACTCCCATCAGAGCACGATGTGAGTGATCAGTCTTGCTGGTGGGGCTGGACAGACAGGTGAGGGTGGCTGGAGGAAACATCAAGTTTCTGGTTTCAGAAGCAACTAGTGCTTCAGGGCACCAAGGTTAGACTTGGTGTCAAGATCAAGGCAAAGGTAAAGGCCGCATGTGCCTTATTACCAAGTATGGTGTCCAACCTGTGAAGATATTCCAGTTTATTTGAGCTGTACGTTACGTTCATTTGTGGCTATTCATGCTGCTGCTGGAAATCGTATTTTAAGATGCAAGCAGAAGTGAGCAGAGTTAGTGTGGAGGTTTCAGCTTTGCTCTGCACTGTTCCATGCTCCGAGTACTCTGTTTCCCATCCTTCATATTACAGGAACATCAGATTCTTTCAGACAGAGTGTAAATAAAACCTGAAGTCAAAGGCGATAACTGGTAGGGTCGCTGTGATGAAGCTTATTCTGTGAGAAAGAATAAAAGATGAGACACTCGGCATTTTTTTTTTATTTGTAGTAATACGTACACACATGCACGTGTGCCTCGCATCTGGCGTATTTGAGTTACCGTGTTAAAAGTTGTTTTGTTTGCAACTCATTGCTATGGCTGAAGGAAGTCCAGTTTTATTTTACCCTAGTGAAAAACCTTTCCATGTATGGATGTAGTTACATAAAATACGAGCAAACATCTGATGAGTGAGTATTGACCAAAATTTCCAATTTCAGGCTTTTTTAATTTCCTAAGTATTTTTGACATATTTTTAGCACACAAATATTTTGGTACCTTTGCATTCTTCTTGCCGATGTTATTATTCTTGTGCAGAGAGATCACTTACCAACTTTGTATCTGCAGTCGTTTTTGTGGAAAGTCTCTTTCTTTCTCCCTGAGTATTAAGAACAAATCAGTAAAAAGTGAAAGCTGAAAAATATTCCCCAGGTGCATGTAAAACAAATGGGATTTTAAAATGCTGGGTTGACATTCCTTCCCGCCATGCTTCTGAATGAGATATAAAACTGAGGTCCTGACCACACGCAGTCATTTAACAGATCCCATGGCACTTTTTTGAAGAGTGGAGGTGAAAGCTGCAATGTCATGGCTTAATTTCAATTGGATAATTGCATTCTACCTACTTAAAAATTCCTCACTGGTTTCTCTTAGAAAAGATATTCCTCATTTTTCTCCTAAACTGTTGTGTTGTGCATTGCTAAAAGGCTTTTGCCCTTTACCCCAGTAGAAATGCTTGTTCCCGGACATTTCAGTAATGAGTGAAGCGACATTTATGTACCTAATTTGCAATAAAATTTTCTAAAGCTTCTCGAATGCCACAGGAATTGTGGAAATACAGCAGATATTCTCCTCTGCCACTTACGGACCATGCAGTGCACCTCATTGTCCCGTGCTTTGGAAGCGTGATTAGGAAGTGCAAGCATAGAAGCAGGAGATGAAACACTTGTTATAAAGTATTCCTGACATATAGCTAGCTTGTGGGTGGCATTTGTTGCTCGGGCGTGTGCACAACAGCCACACATGGTTATAGTATAAACTAATTTAAGATTACAGGGCTAAAGCTAGTAAAATGATCTTTTTTTTTTTTTCATCTCACTTCACAACACTCTTCTAAACATGTTGACACTGTGTCTCATGCAGGTGAAGCAGAATTCTGCTGAAGGTTTCCGAGAGCTTGGTGAACATGATTTCAATGAAAACATAATTTAGCTGAAGCTTGAGGACTGTGGGGACCCCTGGTGCAACAAGAACGCCAAAGTGTTTCTAAATGGGGCTACACTGTGTGAAGAAGACATTTTGTGATCTGAAAAAATGAGTGGTGGAGATTTCATCTGGTACCTTGCATTTCCTCGAATAAGGAGGTAACTTGAAAAAGCTGGAGGTTGTGCACGCTCTTTAGGTGTTCTGAATCATCCTGTGTGAAGTTTAGCACCATTAGGAGCAATGCTATATTAAGATTAGTAGTCTGCTAACTGAAACATCTAAAGCATGGTTGCATGTTGTAGTTTGAGCTCTTGTGTAAGTTCACCAGAATGGATAAAGCCTGTTTTCCCCTCTCCTCTATAACTCCCTGTCCCAGGCATGTGTTTCGGCTACTTACCTTGTAGTGGCCGTGGCCCTTGCCTGACCGACCTCATTTTTTACATGCAGAAAGGCCAGACAGGGCTGGTCCCTCTAGCCCCGGACTCTGCCTCTCATGGTGGGCAAAACTGAATGCGGAATGCTCAGTGAAAGAGAGAAACACCAGATAGTTGTACCCCTCCGAACACCTTCCAGCAGTTTGTGACTCCAAGACTTTCTAAGCCAGAAGAGGCATCCAGGTGTGAGATAACCCTCAGTGGATTTTTCAGCAGAGAAGTTGTCAGGGAAGACTCATCCAGTCCTTCCTGGAATGCTTATAAACTTTTATCACTCACAGCACGGTGTGGGCAGGAGGCACCGTGCTGTGCGATGGCCCACCTCCTCCTGCTTGCTTTCAGCCTGCCGCCTCGTGGAAACCGGGTAATAACCTCTCCTCCTTCTACCGGAGGAGGCAGCTGATCTGCCATCCTCTCTCCTACAGTCATACTTTCAGCCATGTCTGTCTTCCCTCCCCTTTGCTTGCCTGTTTCCCGGGATGAAAGCTCCTAACCTTAGTCGTCCTTTGGACACAAGCTGTTCCTAATCTAGGATCATCCTCGTTGCTCTTCTCTGAACCTTTTGTAGACCTGCTCGGTCATTTTTGGAATGGGAATCCAAACCACGTTATTCGGTGATCCAAAGTTCTCTGTTTTGTTCTTTTTTCTTTCCTTGTAGTTCATAAAACTTTATTTGCTCTCTGACTGCTATTGAGCTCTGTGCTGATGTTTCTGGGAGTTATCTATCATAATCCTGAGATTGCTTTCCTGGTAAAGGTCAATTCAAAGCCCGTTATTTTCTTTCTGAAGTTAGGATTGCTTTTTGTTGCATGTGCCTTATATTTTTCCGCACTGAATTTTTTCTGCCTTTTGACACAAAGCTGCTCAGTGTCCTAGGATCTTTCTAGAATTCTTTGCACTCAGCTCTTATCTTTTCTTTTCTGAATAACTTTCTACCATCAACAAATTTTGCCACCTTGCTATTCAGTGTGTTCCTATGATATTACAGATAGGTTAAAACGTCAGAGATCTCAATGCAGAATACTGTGAAACACCACTGGAGATCACTCTCAATCGAGAAAATTATCCTATGCTCCATTTCCTACCTGTTCACCAGTTATTTGACCTATTTTCCTTTTTATGCAAGGATTGCTTAAATATCTTCGAGCTTATAGTAAGAGGCTCGGTTGGGAGTTGTTTGGAAGTGTAAGTGGATTGCATCAACTGGATCTGCCCATGTAAAAACCTTATGACTCCTTAAAAAAGCACCAGGTTTGTGAATCTTGGCTTTCCCTACAAGTGCTGATGATGTTTATCCAAGTGCTGCAGTTCCATCATACACATTCAAGAGTATAATGGGAAAAATGAGAGCCAAGAAAATAAATCAGTAGCACTTTGCTGTGTTAGCAAGGTGGACTGACTTAGCTCCTGATCAGATGAGCACGGAGCGTGACACTGGTGAATCTGTGTCACCTCTCCTTTGATGAGCAGCGAGCTGGTGCTCTGGTCAGGACGTGAAACCAGCTGTGTTGTGGCAATGGGACTCCAGAGGCAGCAGCTGTGGTTTCTTCCTCCGCAGGTGGGCATGGTGGCTGCTGGACTGGGCCAGTGTGCTGTCCCTAGGGCTGGCTCATCTCTCCATCCTTTTCTGACAGAAAGGGGGCAACGCAGTTGGGTTTTTTCAGAAGATTAATGTTTTACCATGTAAATGAGTAATATAACTGCTCTCAAAATAACGCCATTTTTCAGACATGGAAATACAAGTCTGAGGGGGTTTTCCCTGCCTTTTCGGGGAAATTACTGGGGCTGAGAAGCATTTTGTGGCTCAAGTGTGCAACATTTTGTGTGCGGAAGTTCTCACAGGAGTTAGGTCCCAGATGTTCTCCTCCCACCTGGCCTTGCTTGTCATCAGCAGAAGTGGGGAAAAGAGCTGTGGACTGACAGGTCCCTCTTACACAAAGCAGAGACAAGGGTTTGGTCTGTTGTAGGATAACGTGCTTTAAAGAGGCTCTTTTAAGTACCAGTTCCTGCAAGAACTTGGTAAGGGTTAAGTTCTTTGACTGGGCTAATGGAGTTTCTAGGTGTACCCCAGAGACTCCATTTAACTCCTCTGATGGATCCAGTTATTTAAGGCTACTTAAAACTTCTAATTGAGTTTTCAAAGCAAGAAATATTTAATTGTATTTTTAAAACTTCAAGAGGAAAAAAAAAGGAATACATTAAATCGGTTTTAAAATTGAATCATAACTATGTAACTGCAGTAACATACAGTGTAAAGCCTGTCACTCTGTTAAAATATACAGGGAAAAAAGAGAGGGGTCATCTTTGCTTACTCAAATGTCTTACTGAATTCAAAACAACAAATTAAAATGTAAATTAAAGTCTCTTTTTTAATTTTTGCAGATGCAGAAAGAGTCTGAAGATAAGCTTCAAAGATTCTGATGACTGTCTCATTTTCTCCTAGGGAACTTACAAACACCATTATAACATGTGCGTGTAAGATTAAAAAATACTGGCTTTGCTAGGCTATTGTACTTCAATTTTTGCTTAAAACCAAACACCTAATTTAAGTAAATTTAGAGAACTCAAAAGACTTCCAACTGCTATGGAGTTCAAAGAGTAGGTTGCGGATGTTTTGTAGACAGACCCAAATTATTTTTACCCAGTAAGTTAACTAATTGAAAGCTAAGAGTACTCCATTACTTTTTGATTATTTTTTACAAGGAAACAGCAAATACATTTTTAGTTACCATATTTTGAATATAGCAAAAATCCTTTCATTTGAGCCCAGCTGGTAGTGGTTATCCATGAATCAGACTTGTGCTATGCGGTTGTTAATGTCTGTTTTTTAAGCTGTATTCAAACCTACTGGAGAAAAGTTAAATAAAAATAAATATGTTCCACAGGAGCAATTTTCTTTATTTCTGGCTCTTTATTTAGAGGTGATGTTTTTTAACAGATACATCAGACAAGCCAGACTTGCAGTTCCTTATATCCGTGTTTTGTTTTCCACAGTAAAGAAGGTTACAACTTCATTGCTTTGAATAGAAAAAACAAATGTGTAATTTCCAGTTTTGCAAAAAATTACACTGTGCAAGTCTCTGAATAAATTTTTAATTTTTTTCCTAAGTCTGTTGAATAAACTTAAGATCATTACAGATGAGTAAACATGCAAAAGAATGTACTTTAAGTCATTTTTAAAATAAACCTATTTCATGAAAAAAGTTAACTCTCTAAATTTTCTATAAAGGCAAAACATATGGTAATTTAGTGTGTAAGCTGATTTTGAAAGCAAACATATGTAGGCACAAGTATTTAAACAAAAATATTGGCCGTAGTCTTCTTGTTTCTCTTTTGCTTAAAACAGTTTGCCCTTACAATGTCCCATGGTGGCATGAGACAGGGAAGGTGGCCTCCATTTGTCCCCTCTGGTCTACTGGAGTGAACAGACTGCCTAAAAGCCAAATCTGCTTGCCTTCTGCTATTTCATTTTAGTATCTGAGATAAAAAATTATCAGTATCTGCCGGGCTTTTTGTTTAAAAACTTAAGTAAGTGAAAACCTTTAAGGTGGGCTATGTATGAGCACTGAATTCAGCAAGGCAGAAGACATCTCGCAGCCCCACGAGATGCGGAGCACGTCTTCAAACAAACACCTTTACCAGCCATCCTGCTGGTAAAATCATCCTGAAAAGGTGAGTCACAACTAGGGTGAGTAATACACTTGGGTTATTTACGAGATGTGGGGAGGAAATGGCATCTCTGAGGCATTACCGTGCCTTCCGCTTTTGAAGTGATCAGGCCTGCCAAAAGGCATAAACCTTCATTTGTCTCTGGCCTTTCTGTGTCTTCAGATGTGAAGTTTCTTTGTCTCATGATGCTGTAGCGTAAATCTGCCCTGTTTACCGCAGTCCCTGTCAGGGAAATTGGCTTTTCCCACATCACTATCTTAATAAGAAGTCGTCTCCTCCTACGACTCCCTGCTTCGTTTGCTGGTTTGTCAAGAGGCTGTGGCAGGGCCCAGAGTTTCAGTCTGCCACTTAGACAGTTGGGCTAATTTGAGGGTTGCCAGACCTATCTGAAATAGAAAAATCAGATAGCATGTCAACAAACAATAGTTTGGGGTTTTTTTCTCTGTCCTGACGTCCCTCACAATATATTCTGGATGACGTGCTCTGCTTGTAACATTTGCAACCACCAATAACTTCGGGGAGGAACCTGTCCTTCAGTGCGCAAGGCCACATTCTTGACCACAAAACAGCGGGCAGATTCAAGCTGCTGCTATGTCTGCAGTTATCAGTAGTGGGCTGTGATTTCTTTTTGTTCTCGGTAGTTTTGGATTTGCATAGGCCCCTGCAATATTAGAAGATTTTTATTTAATCAATCTGCCCATGTATTTTAAATGGAATAAATAGCATAGAGCTCTCACTGCTTTCTAGATTTGCTGGTTTTACCTCTGGTAAGCGTAGCAGAAGTCGTGCAACTCTGCGTTTTAACAGTTCTGTGGCCTGTACACGTGGATCTCTGTGGAGTTAAAGTTACCTTTGAAGTCAATGAGAACACCAGACAAAGCTAATAGAGCCTATGTTCACTCTTTTGTCACATCAAAACTAAGCTGGTGTGCGACGCTCGGTTTCTAGGTTGTACTTTCCAGTGGCGTAACAATAGATGACGCTCCAGTGTGTCAGAGTAAACAACAAGTGTTGACATCTGTTGGTATTTTTTAGAATATTTTTGCATTAATAATGTGGGGTTTTGACAACCTTCGAACTGATTTTGCTGGAGATAATGAGGACTCGTCATAGTACCTGTCTGCTGTTGCACTTTATCTGTGCTGCTGGAAGCCAGCTGGAATGAAGTTCATTGTTCCCCTCACGCCATAGTAAGAGGAGGGATGGCTTTTTCCTGAAGTTCATGTACTTTGACTCATTAGATTTACTTGAGTCATGTCATAAATGTTTTTCTCTTGATTGGATGCGTCTGTCATCTACATAATGTCGTGTGTTGCTGCTTTTTCTTCCTCAGGAAGTTGCAGCATTGGGACATAGAGTTTGTCTCCTGCTCAGATCCTTTCCGTCGCCGTACTTCCTTCCATATCACTTGTGTTTCTCTGCATCGTTAGCACCAGAGTGCCTGCATTTTGTTTCATCTCTCAGTGTCTGGCTTACTGGCTTTTTTCTGTTTGCATGCCTGTGTTCTGTTCATGCCAACGAGAGATCTTTTTCTCAGCAGTTCCGCTTGTACGGTGGGTTCCTGCGTTTTACGGATGGTCCCTCCTCTGCTTGGAGCATCCGTAGTTCTCCAGGACTGCACTCAAGGGTCAGGTACCTCACACCTGTGGCATTGCAGTAATAGCGTTTGTTTTTTCAGTTCCTTTGTTTCAAGTAACATCCCGCAGCCTATACCATGGATATTTAAAATTATGTCTCCAGACATATTCTGTCACAATTTTAAGCAGATTTCTTTCTTTTCCTTCTAAGCATTTGGGGTGGGCTTTTTTTTTTTTAATTAGTTTGGCAGCAGAGGGAATGTCCGTACTATACAGCACAACTTGTCACAGATTATGACATGTGATTCTATTAGTAGCACTAAGTAAATCACTCTGGAACTGGAACTAGTTTAGTGCTGCTCTCAAACTGGCTAGTTGTGCTGAGAATCGAGAGTTGTTATTTTTAGGACAGAAATTACAGTACCCTAACTGTACTTTCTTTTGCCTGCATAGAATATGAGTTGTGTTCTCCCTGCTGCCAAAAGCCAGCTCGAAATTTGTGTACAGCCGTGATTGTGGGCTTGAGACTTAGCTGACACGCGGAGCTTATATTCGCTTTCTGAAAATGGTTTAAATTCCTCTCATGGACCAATGTTTCAGGGGTAAATAAGCAGATTGTATAAAATTGTCACTTAAAATGAAAAGTCATCACAGCGCCTCAACTAAATAACACTGCTGAGGATGCGCCGAGCATCAAATTTTCTCTTACTACAACTAAATCACAACTTTCGTGTTTCAGAGAGTTCATTAAAACTTGTCTTGTCTACTTAATTAAAGGCAAGTGTCCCATATAGAGACAGACAAACAAATTAACATAATATGCCTCAGCTTCTCCTGAGGAATGTAATATTCTTATCTTTAGAACACTAATTGCCGCAGTTAGGGTTTTGTTAAAAATGAATTGATATTTGCTAAGAGTACAGATTTGACAGATGCAGAAAACATGAGTGACTACAACAGAGTTCTGATACTCAGAGGAAACAAGGTATTTAAATGTTAATATAGTGTTTTTCTAATAAGAGGAAAACTATTAGTTTAGCGAATTAATCCCACTGTATTTATGTCTTTCATGGGATTGTAGTGCTTTGTCAATCTATCATAGTACAGAAAGATTCAAACTAAAAGCTATTTCTGTGATAGTAAACTGCAGCAACGTGTGTCATAACAGGGAAGATTAGTTCCTGCCTACACAATTAGGCAATATATTGACTTAATACAGTTCATGCACATACATAATAAATGGGAGTTTATTATAATATGCATGCAGCCATATTGAATACACTGATTAGCAACATAATACAGTCAAACATAATCATATATATTTGTATTTTGTCGAGTGCAAATTAAGTCAATGTATTCTTATGTTCTGTATTAGCTGTGTTAAGCAGACAAGCTGTATGGAGACAAAAGAACTAACACATTTATTTCAGTAAATCCTTCCTTACGTTGACAAGGAAATGTTCCACGGACTACAGTTCTCCTTGAGAAGAAGCAAGGCGTGTACTGGAACAGAAGCAATGTATTAATGGGATATATTAACAGTTTAGAAAATAATCTGAAGCAATCGACAAGATGCAAGTAACGGCTGAAATGATTTTTCCTGGGTCTCTGGTGGGAAGCCATGTCTGCTGGGACATGGAGCAAGAGCAGTCCTGCAAATGACTGGGAGACACTCTTTATCTAGACTTTCTCACAGAGTATTTAGCTTGGTGTGTGCAGCCTTCTCACTCCCATTTTACTGTGCAGTAAAAGACTGACCTGAGTCTTCTAGCCAGAGGAGTGCTAGAGAGACGAGATCCCTGGCTCCTGGGAGACACATGTCCCTGTGGATGGCTTGCTTTATTCTGATCCAGGGAGCTTATAACCTTGCCTCACTGGTCTTAGTGTCACCTACTTGTCCCAAGAACTTGACAAAGATGGCAATGTAACTGAGAAATCTATTTAGCGTGGCTCCCCAGCCAGGTTCCTTGCTAGTGGTGTTGATGTCCCTCGGCTAGACCTCTTTTACAGGCCACAGATGTGAGAAGAGCTTCCCATCTCCCAAGGATTTCCCATCTGTGCCGAGTGTGCCAGTGGATCATGGATAGCTTCTCTAGGTCACAACTCCAGTGTGGCTGAGGGCTCTTCCTGATGTCCTTAAATGTACTTTGCTCTTTTCATTACTTGAAATTTAAAAAAAACCAAAGCAAACAACAACAAATAAGACAACCCCCAAAACAAAAAAAACCCCTGAAAACCAAAAACCCAAAACCCCCTAAACTGCAAATACAACCAATGGGTCTGTAGGAAGAGAAATCTCTGTTACTTGGAAGATGTTTCCAAGTAATTTGGAATTTGCCACTAATTAGCTTGGAGCATCTGAACTGTCAGTGTAATGCCCTTCATCATGGCTTGACTATTAAATTCAGTTTACTAAGGCCATCTTGTGCGTAGCACTGTCTAACATAGCATTTATCAATCATATTAAAACATCTAGTAATGCATAGACTGTCATTAAGCAGCAGAAGATTTGTGTTTTGTATCACAGACACGCTAACACATTAACTCAGAAAACAGTTCAGTATGAGTGATCATTATCGTGTGGTGCTGTGTTTTGGATTTGTGACTAAAACAGTGTTGATAATACGACATGGTTTAGTTATTGCCGAGCGGTGCTTACACAGCTTCAAGGGCTTTTCCATTTCTCACGCTGCTCCACCGGCGAGTAGGTCAGGGGTCCACAAGAAGCTGGGATGGGACACAGCCAGGACCGCTGGCCCCAACTCACCAAAGCGATATCCCATACCCTATGACATCGTGCTCAGCAATAAAAGCTGGGGGAAGGAGGAGGAAGGAGAGGTGTTCAGGGTTATGAAGTTTGTCTTCCCAAGTAACCGTTACGGGAGATGAAGCCCCGCTTTCCTGGAAAAGGCTAAGCAAGTGTATATTATGAGTTTCAAAAGAGTGATAGCTATATTATGGAGTCCTTAATGAAAACGTTGAGTAGTAGCAAATACACGATCATGATTTCTTTTGCGCTGAAATTCAAGCATTATGCATACTCGAACATTACCCACCAATTAAAAGGCAATTTGATGAAAGGAACAGCATCCTTGGTGTCAAGGGAGCCAAGATTCACAGTCGTAACTGATGGGCTTCCCTGGCTGCAGCTTCGGAGGTAGGCAGTTCGGTGACACATAATTTACAAGACAGAACCGTGTTCCATGAGTTATGTAAATGACTCTAAATTATTATTCTGCCATCAATAATACAGCAATTTTAGGAACTCCTAATTTACCCAGTAGGAGAGGGTTTTATGTGGCATATGGAAATGAATGAGCCACACATGCTTCTCTTGCTTAAAACAGAGAGCTTTGGACTGTGTGATAAGCCTATAATACTCACATGTCAGAAAGGATTTTTCTGAACAGTAAAGTATCTGCCCTTGGTATTAAAGATAAGGGGAGTTCCACATGAGGAGAAGAGGGACAACTGTTCTGGTTTGCAGCTGGTTTTACATTGTGCAGTCATCTTGGTTTGAATCTTGTCTAAAAATAACCCAGTTCTGTCAGTCTAGGCAGTGTATTCATTTTGTGTGTAGAAGCTACATTCATATAAATGCTATAAAAATATACTTTCCTCTTTTTTTTCTGTTAAAAAGAAATGCTAAAATATAGGAGCTAGAGCTTTCAGTTTGGTATAAATCGACAAAATGTGTTCATTCAAGGTAAAAGCTACCTGAACTACAACAACTGAGATATCTGGTTTTTGACATAAAAACAAAATAGAGGTTCATTAACTACTTTAGACTTCTCATGAGAAAATAAAATTCATTAGAATGGCATTGAGTGACATTCCTTAAAAATACTTTAAGTTGAAACTTCTTTAAAAAACTTATCATCGAATACAATGATGGATCCTGAAAAGTGCCAAGCTTCAGGAAGAAAATTATATTTGAAAACTGTGATATACGTCATGTGTGCTTTTTAGATAGTAGAAAATGTGTTCCTTCTTATTTATATAGTAAATAAAAAAGGAAAAAAGTTAAGAATGTAAGAAAAAAATTCAATGTTTTATTTAGTAAGGGGTAACAAATATATTTGGGTGATTATGGCAATTATCCGCAGTTTGGGCTCATGGATATGAGGTCACAAATCTCTTTATTACAGGCAAGTTATGAGGTAATGTATAATTTAGTGCGTAAAGAAAAGCTGCAAAAACAGTCCTTAATACATTTGTAGCGTTGCTAATTCCTTATGGCAGAAGCCAGGAAAACCAAAAAAGTGAAAAATAGTGAAGGAAAATAAGGTGATTAAAATATTTTAAAAAAATTTTTTCGATCATCATAGTTCAGCCCTTAAAATGGGTGAAAGTGAACCAATGTTTTGCGTGAGTGTCATTATTAATTTTTTTTTTGTTGTTAAGTGCCATGCAGAAGAAATATCTTGGAAAAAAAGAATGAATACATTTTACATATTTCTCATTTAAAAAATATACAAAACCCAGCCTCTTATTTTTCTGCAATATGCCTGAAATATTTTTTCGCTCTTATATGTAGAGGTGTTTGCAAGGTGTGGATGTTCCTCCCTACACATGTTCTTTTCCCATTTTTCTCGTGTTTCCAAAGGAAAATGGGAATGAGGCAGAGCTGGAATAAAAAGGAAGAAATGATAAAAAGCCAGGTAGTTTCAGTTTGGGGGGCTTTTATAAAATTAAACAAGTGAGAATTTTCTATTACAGTAATTTCCAAGAAACATACTGCTGGTCATCATGAAACACAAAGAGACAATTTTGCCGAGGATGCAATAGGAGAAATTATCATTGAAACACTTCACCATTTGTTTTCTCACAGTAGTGCCGGGTTGCTCAGGATAGGGCGTCTGCTTTGATCTATTGTCAAACGTTGTGTTGATTTAACACTGATTAGTTTCGATAAAAATGATGATAGTGCTCATACTGTAATATGTATATTTAAGGGACTGAGGTCAGTATTTGATGGTGCCTCAGTCTATTGCTGGTTGCTGTTGCAGAGCAGCTCTGGGGCAGAGCACCTGGCAGCTCTTTTCCAATTGTCTGGTAACATACGCTACATAGATAATGTCATAAAGAGATGGACACATTAGTACCTCTGTCTCCTGCAAATTCTCCTCAGTAAATGCTAGCTGGTTGTGTGTGCAATAGACAAATGTCGAATGCAGCTGATGGAAAGAGACACTAACAATAACCACATTTAAACTGGAATGGCAATATGAGAGAACATTTTTTTGATCGATTCTTTTTGCTGAAAGAGTAATTGCATGAAATAATTGCAGACCACGTCATCCACTTTGTGTTCCTCTGAGGAACACAGCGACATTGCTATAAAAATATGCATATATTAGATATTAGAACTGTTATTTATCCGTAAATTCTAGTGAACTTTAATACAGCCTTGAAGTAATAATAATAAAAATTTTCTCTATAAATTTATGTAGTGGTACAAGCCTGTGCAATACACCTTCAGGAAAATATACAGCTTAAAAGTTTGAATCCTCTTTCCCTCCAACAATCTTCCAGATGATATCTGGGAAATAAAAGGACCTCAGTATCCGAATTTAATCCAGGTTTGATTCTGAGTCTCCAGCAGCCCTGGAAGCAGCCTTGTCTAGGGTAGATTAATTCAATGAGCTAAATAGCAGCATGACCACTGCATCCTATCGGTGTGACACCTGCGGTAAAAACACTTCAAAACAGGCTGGTTTGTACAGACTCAGTAGTGTCTTGAGTTTTGATTTTGTGGGAGAAGTAGAGGTCAGTTCTGGAGCTCTCTGTTTACTACCATGCTGATAAGTACCTGATTTGCTGCTGATAATAATTTTCCTCTTCATTAATTACAGCTCTGTTTTCTATTGACACTTCATGTAGCCAGTGCTAGATGTTCCGGAATTTGATTACACGATGTAAGACAGTGATACAAAATAACACGATATCAACTCTTCTATGAAAGAACGTAAACACCTGCATTAGTATTTTATGTTCTAGCAACCTGCTGCTTTCTTCATGACGTTGTATTTATTTTGTCTTGATTTCTAGCTCTGAGCATGATGAACGCATATATTCTTAATTTCTCATAGGGAGGGTGGCAAGCACTGTAATAGACAGCTTCAAAGCATAATTAAAAGAAAAATGCAATGAGCCATATTTAGGACTCTAATGATTATATTTCTTGTCATTTTGACTGACGAAAATGGAGCAGTATGATCTATGTGAATGTGTAATCCTTTTCTTACTTGGGAGGCTTCAAATACTGCCTTGCTGGGCTTTTGAAGTGGCATGATTATGACTGAATTGCACATTGCCAGGAAGAATTTAATTTTTCTAAGAATGTAGTAAAGTAAAATTATCAAGATTATAAAGAAGTTATGGTTTATTTGAGCCAGCAAAAAGACAGCTACAAACTGACCGTTTTATCAGCTTTTTCTCTCATCGCTACATGCAGTTTAACATTTGCACATTCCTATTAACTTTCCAATTTGTTTCTGGAGATGATATTATGCATGGTCTGGTAGAAATAAGCTTGATTTTTGCAGGAAGGCTGGTAGAGAAAAAATGATGGGCAGACATCTGCTAGTGTTTCGCGTGTTTAGATCAGTATTTTCATTTAGGGAGTAGGGAAAATTTAATTCAAAAACATTATAGCTCTAAACCCTTGAAACTGGGCTTGTCTGGAAGACGCTTCAAGTGTTTCAGGTAAACTACTAACCCCACTAAAATCAGAAATAAACTTTTCTAATGAAAATAAGAGTTTTAAGCTGACATATTACTCTGCAAACTATATTATTTTAAAATCTTACTTAATTAAGTCTTCGTGACATATGAACAGTGGAGCTTGATTTCTTTTTTCCATGCGTACATGAACTTGGTGAGGGAAGACCTAAACAAAACCCTCTGGTTACTGTAGCAATAATATAAAGTTTTGAACCCAAACATTTAAACACAGTGGTGTCCTAGGTGTCCATGACAATTATATCATGGAAAAAATGTGTGTGTTCACCAGAAAAAGAGCATACTTACAGGATCAATAACTTGCCTACTCATTGCCTGATATTCTTAGGTGTATTACGTCGGTGACATTTGGGAAATGAATTGACACATCAGTAATAAAGAATTTGGGATACACTTTCATCATCCTTGTTAATATATGTATTGTGTATTGCATACTAATACATCCAGTAAAGTTGATTGTTTTCCAAAGGTGGAGACATTTCAGAAAGCATTGATACAAGAGAGCTGGGGGTCTAATCATATGGCGACATTTGTAGTTGGATAGCATATGTAGTGTACCGTGATTGTTAGTATTGCAATGCTGTAGCAACAGAGATCTTCCTCCCCGTGTATTTTCACTCTGTTATCTTGATGAATACCAGGAGGAGATTGCTACCACAGAGCTGACAAAGAAACTCATTTAAATTAGAAGCTACCACAAACACAACAAATAAACAAATAGTGTTTCTCCTGAGGTGCTTTTTTCTTTGTTTTTTTTTTTGTTTGTTTGTTTCATTTAAATCTCTTGAGCTGTCAGAGAAAAGGATTTTAATTTAGTAAGTCAATAAAGCCTCTATTTTACAGTCAATCGTTCTTAATGTTTTGGGGGGGCTTTTTTTTGCCTAGGCTAAAAGCTGCCGTTCTGTGGTGAATGATAACTCATTTTAGTCCTTTGATTTCTTGCTGTGCGTACTTGAAGAGCATCTTCTAACTTACAGCTTGTTTTCCTTTCTGCTTCTGATTGGCTCTGCTGATTGGCTTTTATTGTTACCNCATGTTTTTGGGGGGCTTTTTTTTGCCTAGGCTAAAAGCTGCCATTCTGTGGTGAATGATAACTCATTTTAGTCCTTTGATTTCTTGCTGTGCGTACTTGAAGAGCATCTTCTAACTTACAGCTTGTTTTCCTTTCTGCTTCTGATTGGCTCTGCTGATTGGCTTTTATTGTTACCTTTGCCTAAAGGCTGTTTTCTTATGTGGGAACAGCCCATGTGTCTTCCAATTTTTGCCCTGTGGTAGGCTTTACTTCTCTGTGTGATGTCCTCTCCATTACATTCATCAGCACATTCCCTGAAAGGCAATTCTGACAACGCCCTTTGCATAAGCAGAAATAAGCATTTGCACTTTCCTGGTGGAAGTAACCGAATAGATCTGCTCCCTGGCAGCATGACTTCTCCCTTTTCTCTTCCTTGGATTGCTATGGGGAAGGGTGTTTTGGAGGTACACGCTGTTACGAACTTCCTCAGGGAGGAACTGGTGTTACCTGAGTGTGAAATGCGGTGCTGTGCTGGTGACGATAGGGAAGATCAAGCTCCTGATGAATTAAGGAGCGGGAATTATGGGAAGGGAGTTTTGTTAGGCTATAAATTCCTTATCTCTTTCCAAAACCAGAACACTATAATCGTCTCTGTTGGTGAAATCGTTTCTGTGAAGAAAGCTTGTGCAAACCTAAACTTTATTTTATGCTCCATTTTAGCCAATGACGTTAGCTAGTACAGTACTAATATGTATTATATGTATACTATATGTATTCTATATAGTATAGTATATTATAGTATACATATAGTATATGTATTATACTATATTATATGTATACTGTATGTATACTATACGTGTTATATTTGATTAAACTCTACAAAATTTACAGAAAATAAGGAGATCATCAACACCAACACCTTGTTCCAATATGACTGACTTCACAGATTGAACCTCATCAAGGATATTGCTAAATTATTTGAAGCAGTGCACACAAAAAAAGATTATGAGTCATCTGTGTAAGAGTGACTATACGTGACCTTGTATCACATCAGTACACACTGTACCTGTGCTGCCATATTCCCTAGGGGAATACAGGAGTTTTCCATAGTTATGTATGCATGTAATAAATTATAACCATTAATAACCAGTTTTTCCCAGTCTGTTATTCTCACTCTTTACCTCCTACTGTGTTTTGGCTGCCTTTCAAAACTGAGCAGTACCTGCATGCTTTAAAAAGAACAGCAAAGAATATCTCTTGAATTAGGATTGTCCTCCAGCATTTCCTGGCCAAAGCACTGACATGCCTGAGCTCCATCATGAAGCAGTGAGTCCTGCTGGTGTTATGGGAAAACCAGGCCCCCCAGCCGGTCACCACAACCGGAATGAATCTGTCTCATCATGCTTACTGATAACACAGAAAAAGTAATCACATTGCAGCAAAAAGCACATAACTAAATATCTTTTGTAGATGTCATGGTAGAAGAAGAAATCTGCATTTGGCAGTGGAAGAAGATACTAATAACTTTATTAAGTTATTAAAAATATTAAATTATTAAAAATAATTTTAACCCAGTGGCTACCTAGATTAACTCAAAGTCATGTCCTTCAAAAATACAAATTCTAGTCTTCCTTCCCCGAGTTTGCTCACATGTATTGCTTTGTTGGACTGATTTGAGATGAATTATCTATTATGGACATCTGTCCATAAAACCAAAATGTACATTGTTATTTCCTCCAAGCTGATCACAAAAATTCACACCCAGTCCCACTTAGGAAACCGTATCACATAATTTCTGGCTAATCACTGTGTGGGCCGGAGCCTGATTAGGAAACTCTGTTGAAATCTGTGCAGTTTTTCGACTATGAAAAGAGAGTTCCACTCTCAAAGCTGACCGAGAACGAAACTGCCAACAAGAGCAATTGCTGCTAATGCTCAGGTGAACTCAATATGTCAAGAGCTTATGGAGATTGGAAAAGCTGCACGGGGATCCCTGTGCTGCTAACACTCCCGGAGTAAGAACACAGGCAAAAGATTAATCTTAATAACCTCATCTCTGGGCCTTCAATTAAAGAGAGAATTTTGCACACAAAATGAACACACAAACAGCACTCAGAGGAGAAGGTGCCACTAGTGATAAATGCTCACTAGAACAAGTCAACTGCTCATGTAATTTTATGAAACAAGAGAGGGAGAGCTGTGAGTACGTGCTGGGATGAACCTGCAGTTTGTTGCTGTTGTTGAAATGAGAGCTGTGCCATTTGTTTGGCCGGCTGCAGAATTAGCTCATAGGTTGGTGTGTTAAGATAATTGGCTAATTGGCACTGAGTTTCCTCAGTCTGCTGGCTAATAGCAGCAGCTAAGAAGCTGTTTTAGATGTGATACCATGAGTAGGTGGTGGGAGGATGCTGTGACGCAGGAATGAGCTGCTACAGGTCGTACAAACTTAAGGTAGCCCTCTTTGTCATGCACAGTTCTTGTATAAAGCTCTGAAGCGCTTTCTTGAGTTGTCAGTACAGTAGAAGGCCAAAATGCCCGCACAACAATGTTCCTCAGGTAAAACCATTATTGTTCATGTGCCTCTGTGGGTTTCGAAGCTGAATTCTCTACTTGTTTCCTTAGATGTAGTGAAATGATTTAAGGATACAANCTTGTATAAAGCTCTTAAGCGCTTTCTTGAGTTGTCAGTACAGTAGAAGGCCAAAATGCCCGCACAACAATGTTCCTCAGGTAAAACCATTATTGTTCATGTGCCTCTGTGGGTTTCGAAGCTGAATTCTCTACTTGTTTCCTTAGATGTAGTGAAATGATTTAAGGATACAATTGAGCTGTGTGTTTCTTTGCTACTGTATTTTAACAGAGTTTATAAACTTTTTGGAACACTTGTTAAATATAATGCCTGTAATGAGAGAGATTCTATTTTCCAAGAAAAACCCAAGTAAGAGAAATTAACTGTGCTCGCTTTCACACAGGGGCATTGTTGCAAGGAAAGTGATGCTGAAAGGCACACAAGAACAGGTGCCAAGATTCACTTTGTGTTAAGAAATTAGAACAGGTCATAAGCTGGAGATGTGTTTCAATTTAATTTTGAAGCGTATATACATCAGAACGTTACTTTGAGTGTTTCAGTTAAATTAAGAAAAGCTTGGGTGTTTCTGCAGCACAGTAGGAACAGGGGAATGGAGGGGCGCGATGCTTTGTTTGCTCTGCTTTCTGTTGTCGCTCGCTCCTTCACACGCTGCTTTCAAACAGTAGGTCTCTCTGAGGACAATGTACCGATAAACTTTCTGTGAATCGTGTAGATATTTCTAAAGAGCACACATATTTACCTTTGATAAATGCTCGATTTCAACAAATGCTGACATTCTCAAATAATTTCCCCAGGGGCCTAAAACTTCAACTTCTCTACCGTGGTGTTATTCTCTACTGGCCAATTCCTCGGCTCCTTAATGCTTTCAGTTCTAACAAGTCACCCAGATTGTTTGCACCTGCCAAACAAAGGATGGCAAGGAGTTCTTCGCTGCCTTAGGTAACCTTTGAATTTCAGACAAGTATCATCCCGTGGTATTTAACTGGTACATAATAGGTTTGGATAGCTTATTTTCCCATCTTATTTCATGCCTTAATAATTATACAAAGAAAGAGTTTCTGGGTAATCATTGGGCACAATCAGGTTTTGTTCTTTTATTTGCACAGGGGTGGAAAAAAAAAGCCCTCAAAAAGTAGTTGCTTTATTAAAAACAGCAAGAGAACTCATGGGACATTAAAGTAAACTTCCCTAATTACTGTAATTTAAATTTACAACATTAATACCCAGAAAACCTNTTGCACAGGCGTGGAAAAAAAAAGCCCTCAAAAAGTAGTTGCTTTATTAAAAACAGCAAGAGAACTCATGGGACATTAAAGTAAACTTCCCTAATTACTGTAATTTAAATTTACAACATTAATACCCAGAAAACCTATTATAAATAAAAGCTTTTAAGCAGGAGAGAATTAAATCCACTAAATTCCATTAGTGACATCTGATATAGAAACACATTAAGAAGGCTAAACACCGCACTGGTTGCTTAGTTAGTTAAATCCATTAGTATTAAATACATTCATTTCATCAGCAGCTCAGTTCAAGGGATCCAAGCTTGAAATCTGTTCTTTTGAAGTGAATAAGGCGATTTCTTTTAGATGAGAGGTAAACAGTGAGTGGTATCTCACAGGTTTTGCATATTATGTGCATACCTTGTCATTATAGAAGAAATAACATGCAATTACGACTTAACAGCTTTCAAATACATGAATGTTGAGAAAAATGTATGCAGCACTGTGAGGTTAAAAAAATGACATAGTCTAGAATTAGACCCCTTTTACAATCCTAACGCTTCAAAGAAAAACCCACTAAAAAGTGACTAAGAAAGAGACTAATGTTTTTCTCGGGGAGCTTAGTCCAAATCACAAAGAACAAATGCAAATCACTTATTTCCTTTGGGTTTAATCAGGCTTGGATTTTGTTTGCTTTTAATGAAGCCCCACAGTTAAGAGAAAATTAAACACATCTACAGCATCATGCAGGAAAGCTTTCATATCAGAATGTTCACAAACCTTAAAAAGGGAAAATTTTCTTGAAACAGCCAAGCAGAAGATGTGGGAAAAGCAATAGAAGTACCTCCTAGGAGAAAAAAACTTGATGCATCAGGTGTAGAGAAAGAGAGAAACTTTGGCAAACAATTCAATGGGAATGGAGGACAATCACCTCAGTAGAGAATAACCAGCAAGGATAGGGGTTGTCTGTTGGGAGGTCAGCTGCTGAGCATTCACTGCAGGGCAGGGTCTGAGAATTCCCCCATGAAACCACCAAAAAGCAGACAAGAATGATAATGGAAGAGATTCAAAGAAGTTCTGTCCTGGCAGTTATGAAGATAGTTTTCCATGTGTTGATCTGTGCACGTGTTTGTGTGTTGATGAGGGCCAAGTGCATACATGCGCAAGCTGGTATGCAGGGTTAAGCCATTTAAACTGGTTATTTGAAGACAATAGTTATCTGGGAAGGGTGCCATGTAGTTCTAAATTTTCTTGGCATGTAATATTGCTTCTGCCACTTATTGCGAACTGAAAGATCAGAATGTTGTCCCAATGATTAGTTCTTGGATGTGGAATGTGTTTGGCCTTTCTGTATTTAGGTACCATGAGCATACAGTCCCTCGTTTCTTCTCTGTCAGCTAAACTTCTTAGTCCGTAACAGAATCACCTGAGAGTCATGCTGCATGAAAATGTCCAGTTACTGTTTGTTTTATTCAGTTTTCCTAGGACAATAGAAAGCTAAACTCACCTGATGACCTGCTTAAGCTTCGTTTTTCTTATTTTGACTATATCTTNGTGAGCATACAGTCCCTAGTTTCTTCTCTGTCAGCTAAACTTCCTTAGTCCGTAACAGAATCACCTGAGAGTCATGCTGCATGAAAATGTCCAGTTACTGTTTGTTTTATTCAGTTTTCCTAGGACAATAGAAAGCTAAACTCACCTGATGACCTGCTTAAGCTTCGTTTTTCTTATTTTGACTATATCTTTTTCTCTGAATTGCAAGGGGAAAAACCCACAGTTGATCTGCTGTTAGTTCACCTACGTATTGCTTATTTGCACTGAAATTACTTTTACAGGCTCCTTAAACCAGAGAGAGATTTTCATAATTCCTATAAACATTACATGTTCAGAGATCTCCAAGACAAATGCCTGTAAACCAACTCATGTAAAAAAATCATCAATCATTAACTTGTAACGGCTGTTATATTCTTGGTAATTAATTGATAAAAGTCTTAGGGCAATATATTAACAGTAAATATGATTTTATTACATTTATTTATGCTTTGGAGTTTCTCAGTTAGAGATATATCATCTATGATTATTAAAGTCGGCGGGAAGGGGGAGAGAGAGAGAGAGAGATATTTGAAAAAATAATTAGAATGGGGGTGGAGAACAGTCATCATTGTTGAGGATAACCGGGAAGGAGAGAAGTAGTGTGTGACCGATTATTGGGAAGTCAGTGATGAGTGTTCAAAGCCAGAAATGCTGGGAGAAAGCATCTGAAAAATTTTCCCATAAGATCACTAGGAATCATAAATGACTAGACATGGGTTTACTCCAAGGAACTCCAAAAGTCAGTTTCAATTGTTCTGCCTCTTACCTGCGACAGTGCCAACTTCCACCTGGGAAAATGGAAAAACAAAATCTTGCTCGTTTATGGGCTGAGTCTATGCTTCGGTGTTTGTGCAGCACCTAGGACAATAGCTCTCCAGTGCAAACTTCGGCCTTTGGGTGTTATCATTGCATAAATGTTAACTAGTAATTGGAGCCAACACCCCACGTTGCCTGAACCCCATATGCAGTTCAGCTCATGTCAACTCTCGGCTTTTTACTGTGCTGTGGTTAGTGCTCATCTCCTTTTAAACTGGGTCAAGGAATTGAATCGCTTTGGTCCACTAGCTATAGAAATCGCAAGAGGTGACGAAAGCTGAAATCAAGAGGACAGCACATCTTAATATTAATTTTGCTTGAACATATTAGAAAATATTCTAATGAACGCAGTCTAGCTGGTGCCACCATGAATGAAGTTCGTAAGTGATTCCCACAAGATAATTATGTTTTTTCCTTAAATTCTGAATGCTTAAAAGCATTTCTTGCCAACTGTGTTGTTTTTTTATGAGCGTTTGGGACTCAGATTGAAAATTATTACACTATCATTAGCAGTTTGGGAGGTTTTTCTGGCTTGACTTACAGGTAATTATACATAATGCTGTGATTATTTCCATTATCATGTGTACACAGTTGAAGCTTTATTTTTATATGTGCTTAGCTTGGTTTATAATCTGACAACTGGTGTGTTAATTGTTATACTCTTAACTTCAGTCCAGCTTTCTATTAGTGTGTTGATGTCTAACGAAGCTAATGCAGGAGGTCTTTCCAAAGTTAACTCTTAAAGTTCTCAACCGTTGCCACATTCTTAAACCACAACATTCACTCTTAGATTTTAAAATAAATTTGGCTTTCTCAGGGAAAGTACTTTTTTTAACTGTTCTAGCCAACATTGCATGAGTTTAAATTTCAAGTTTCAGATGCAAATGGAAGTGCTAAAGCACCATGAAAATCAAGCTGTGTGTGTCCAGCCATTCTTATCACGCTAGTATTTAACTGCCTTACCAAGTCTTCAGCACGTGAGCAAGAAATTCCATTTCTTTCTCTTTCCTCTTGCAATAGTTCCATAGTCATTCATATTTGTTTATGAAGAGGCATTAGACAGTAAAATAAAAAGCGAAGATAGCCAAAAAGTAAGGATACTCTGAGGTTTTTAATAGATCTGCCAGTACAATAATTATGTTTTACAAAAGGAATCTAAACTGATGGAAAGGAAGTCTTTACAAGTCTCTTTATCATGATAAAATATATCTATTTCTAAATATTGCTTTTGCAGAAATCTTTTAGTAAGCTCCTGCAGATTTCTAGCAGCAGTTCTAAATCTGGTCCTCTCTCTGCCTTAAGATCATCTAGGTAATGCTGATCTCTTTTTAGAGGAATATTCCTTGCCTTTTTTCTTTGTTCCACCAACTAGGAATAAGCAAAAGTTTTCTGAGAAACAGATTTAAAATTAGATGATCCGACAGATTTAAGGAGGACCTAATTTATTATAAAACCCCTCGTAAACCTGCCTTTTCATTTCCCCAGCACAAGATGCACTTGGGTCTTTTTATTACTTTAGAAGTCCAAAGCTTCCCAACTTGCTTAGACGCGTTTTGACAGTTTTGAGAGGAGCAAAACATATCTCATGATGCAAAAAGTATTCCACTTTTATCACCTGAGAGGGTATTCACACTCTCATTACATTCAGTTCTGCAGAAAACAGAATGTGGCTTCTCTGCTAGTTATAATAGCTCAGCAGTCACTATTTTTTCTCTTTCTTGCTCTGTGTCTCTTTCTCACCACCCACCTCAGTAACCTAATCATTTGCACTGCAGAATCTAAGCCTCCTTGATTCAGGAATTTTGGGATCAGTCTTGAATATATTTCCTTAACTATCATTGTGGGGACTTGCTTAGGAACAGGTCGAATATGGGGTCATGATTCAATCAGGGATTTATCAATACGGGGCTAGAACAGCCCAGATCTATTTACGAAAAAGCTGGACATGAGCAGGTTCATGTATAGCCAGCTTATCTATTTCTGCACCTGTTTCTCCCCTCCTCAGCCTTNGGAACAGGTGGAATATGGGGTCATGATTCAATCAGGGATTTATCAATATGGGGCTAGAACAGCCCAGATCTATTACGAAAAAGCTGGACATGAGCAGGTTCATGTATAGCCAGCTTATCTATTTCTGCACCTGTTTCTCCCCTCCTCAGCCTTGCTCTGGAGCTGGTCTATATAAAGTGTTTCAGAGTTTGCCATTTTGGTGCCTGACCTTATTTTGAAATCATATGAAATCCAGACAAAAGAGTAGCAATGTAATAAGACATTGATTTA
Source organism: Steatornis caripensis (assembly GCA_013398225.1). Taxonomy (NCBI): domain Eukaryota; kingdom Metazoa; phylum Chordata; class Aves; order Caprimulgiformes; family Steatornithidae; genus Steatornis; species Steatornis caripensis. The sequence continues at coordinate 27,221 of VZSC01019038.1, forward strand.
AAATAAAATAAAATGTCTCTGTATCTTGCTTTCCAGACAGAGTTTTTCCTTTTGATCAGAAATGGTTGTTGGTTTAATTCCTGAATTGCTGGCAGGTCTACAGTTGCTTTGTAAAAGATCTGTCAGAGCAGGCGTAGGACTAAAATATAAGCAGCTTGGGGAAACGGAGCATAGGCAGCAGATCAGGTAAGAAAAATAACCATATATTATTGCTGCTTCCAGAATCATAATGTCTTCGGGTTGATAAACTATTTCTCCACAAAAAATAACTTAAGAGAAACATTTCCACTCTGCTGTATTTTCAATAGAAATAGGCTTATTCCTAATTCTCTGGGGTTTTACGATGATTCTGTGAACAACAGGAGGCAAATCTGCAGGCTTTTCCCATTAAATTCATGCTGGTATATGCTTGTCTCTATATTTTATCTTGGATAGTGATAGCTTCCCAGGCGCAAAAAACGGTGTTTTGATTTAAAATGTAAAGGAGAGAGGTAATTTGGCTGGGAAACCACAGGGCCATTGCTATGATGAGTATAAGATGTGATACTCACAGATTTTTTTTTTTTTGAGCCCTTAAATATTTTTCAGATATAATACAGATATTACCAGGGAGTAAGAAATACCGATTTCCCAAAGGCGTGCCGACAATATCACATAATCACAAATGTGTCCCTGGTTTGAAGACCTGGCCTGAAAAAGACAAGCTCTAGGACATTTGAAACAATGTGTTATGTCGTGCTGTGGCTTCCCTGCCAGACTCCATGCAGTCATCATCGCTACAAGGATGAAACGGTAAAGGGTACAAGAAGGACTTTGTTCAAGAACATTGCAAAAAGCCACAGTGGGTGGTGATGACTGATGTGCAGCAGCAGTAGCATAAGGTCATAGGAAGGGAAAAAAGAAACAGCAGAAACATAACAGCGGTTGCTTCAAGAAGACATTGCTTTCTTTCTTTTGGAAAAAAAAAAAAGCGGTACTCCTTCTTTTCAGTTACCACTGTTAATGAATTGAAGGTGAAAGGAAGTCAAGGCATTTTGTAATACGATAGCTGCCTAAAGAGTTTTATTTTGTGTTTAGTTTCACTTACTGGGTAGGGTGAGGTAAGAATGTAACCTTCTCATACCATGACGAGACTGTATCCCGATGCAGTGGTGTTTTTCCTGCTCTAGGCGTTTTGGAGGAGGAGAGGAACTGAGGAAGAAGGGAGACAAGTGGAAGCAAAGTGGAGGAAAAAGCAGAGTACTCATCGCATTCCAGATGTTCCTGGACACCAATTCATTCAGTGGGTAGTGACTAAGAAAACATAGGTATTTACTGATCCATTGCTCTTCTGCAGTTTGTCCTTCTATTAATTTACCAGAGGCAGGCCTAAGTGTAGGATCAATCAGGGCTTAATCCAGAGACACGACACAAACCAAAAATGCTCATTCCGTCTTGAGCAAAATGAATGAATTAACAGACAATCTGGCTGGAAGAAAAATGAAGTTTTATTGATTTAATATTTTGACCCAAACCAAGGAGACATGTCCTAATCCCTAAATTTTGGATTTGGACATTTATATTCTTTCTCTTTATGTGCTTTTTCACATGAAGTTCCAGCTGTACCATAACAGATTACTCTAAGTACCCTTGTGGGACTTACTCTTAGGACTGGAAATAAGCAGTATATCAAATTCATAACAGTCCAGTTCAGTCCTGAGATTTTTCCAGTCTCTGATGCAAGAAGTGTATTAAGTTTGGCTGAATTGCAGATCTGTCTCTAGTTTTGCTCTTCATCTGAATGGAGTTCAGACTTCGACTTCTGTGTTTTCTTCATCACTCCATGCGAAGGGTTATAGCAAGCACAGACAACCGGTGATGGGAAATTAAATTTCTACCTCAGTCTAAGAGGCCAAAAGCGAAAAGGCACGTGAAAGGCATACTTACTACTGCTGCCCCCTGATCTAGCCATACTACGAGAAGCGGCTTTCATTGCACAATAAATAAAGGAGGAATCTTAGTCAATGTTGGTTCATGGTTGGTTCTGAGCAACCTATAAACAAGATTTGAGAGTCATGAGAGTAGGTCAACAGTTGGGAAAAGTGACTGATCTAATTAGGTCTTCAGTCAGGGTGAGGCTGAGTGAGTAATATCAGAAAATAATAAAGCGGGCCCTTGAATTTCAGGCTGCACAGATAGGAAGGGAAAGGCGAGGACCTGGAGAGTTACCCTGCAAGTCAGTAACAGGCTGAAAGAGTGCAGAAAGAAATGAAAGCGTTCAGGAGAAATTGTTGTGTACCCAAAGGTTGTGTGTGAGTAATATGGGGGGGACGGGGGGGGGGGAAATTAGCATCAGAGAAAGGACAAGGAAGTTGGATACAGAAGTACAAGAAGCAATCAAAGTTACGAGAAAATGTGTAACACTCTGCTCCCGGAAGAATGAGAAAGCTTACAACGTGAAAGCGTTTGGGAAAAATTGCCATGAAATTGAAATTACATTAGAAGTTGCATGGAAGTATAGGCAATTAGGAAAGCGTTCTGAAGTGTGTATGTGTGTTTATATATGTGTATATACATAAATAAGTGCAGCCAGGTTTCTGAAAGATAGTGAGAATAATCTAGTTATGGTGGAGACAAACATTGCCTGGCACTGTAAACTAGTTTTGTTTCTTAATGCTTTCAGGAGGGTTGCTGACAGAAGGTCAGTAGAAGAAATATGCTTTTCGTGCTAGGGAAAGAGAAGTATTGCTAAATTCAAAAGTGCACCAGAAATCTTTTGTCAGATGCTGAGATTAATTTGCGATGTGTTAAATGTGCTCAAGCTTTATTTCAGGCTCCTGACGGTGGGTACTAAGTACTTAGATCATTGCTAAAGCAGAACGTTTCAGGAAACCTGTAAGTTTATGTTAAAGTCTTGGTTTGTTTTCCTTTGGAGAGAAAAGAGAAAAAGGAATGGGTCTGCTTTTATAGTTTCCAAGGGGTCATACATTTGGATGTCTAAATAAATAAAAAAAATCACCAGAGGCATATGATTTCAAGTCAAGAATAACGCAGCAGAAAGAGTTGCCGTTTTGTATCTCTTTAAACTCCTTTGGTGCCACAGAAACTGACCTTCAGCTGGCACAACAGAACAGATCCTGATGTAACCCCCACCCCGTTACCTTCAGTGGGAGTACCTCTGGGCTAAGAAACAGCTCAGTGTGAGCGAGAACCTCAAAACCAAGCTTTATAATAGATAGAAATCCTTCAACAAGTCAAATTGTAATACTTTCTTTTATCATGGGCTATAACTTTTTACCACTGAAAAATCCTTTTATTCAACACAAGCAATTTAAAGTGAAAGTCAGAATATGAGCAGAGATAAATAGTGCTGAGTGAGACTCCAAAATGTCTTAATGCTAGAAATTCTCTTGCAACTTTGTGCCAAAGTATTACTTTTTAACCTGTCAACTGTTTAGCCATAATTACAGCTTCTCTATTTTGTCCCTACATGGGAATTTGTTTCTGTTATAATTTTTAATTTCCCAGGAGCTCTCATTAACGGTTGAAACCATTTGCTTGATTTCCCTTTATTTAATATTTAATATACTGAAAAGTCAGCTGTCTTGGGAATAAAATACAATTTCATAATTAGGAACACGTGCTTATTCCCTGTGCTGTGTTTCTGCTTTATTGTTATTTCAGTGTCTTCTCTGAAAGTAAACATGTAGGATGGATTAGTAAAGTTGGAAAGAAACAAAACTTATTCCAGATTTTTCTCCCGATTTGTTTTATTCTTTCTTGTGTAGCATGTATTTCCTTTTGAATTATTTATAAAATCAGTCAGGTGATGAAATACATATTTGGAGTGAGACATTGTAGTCTTGTAGTGAGGGCTCTGCATGATGGCCAAAATACCCTCCTCTTTGTTTTTCGGGGTCTACTCTTGTCCTTTGTTACACAACATTTAATTTCCCTAAGTAACTTTGTTCTTGATCTACTAAATATAAAGCATAGCAGTAATGAAATACACAGCTGAGCCGAATATTTTTGCAATCTATTTTTATTCTTTCTATCAACACTTTTGTGACATTTCAATGCTCTTTCTTGTCTAATTTAATATTATTATCACCTATTATTTATACTCAGGTGTCATCCTGAAAACCCGGCATAGCCTGTCCGTCCTAGTGTGCTAACACCCTATGTGGATAGTGATCAACATGTGGAAACTATAGTACCGAGAACTGAAGTCACTTGCCCGGGGTCATAAATGTAGGTCAACAATTCATCTTGCTTAATTACACATTCATTAATGCAATCCACCAGACAGCATTGCCTCCATTGCTAAACATGATGCTATGATTCTGAGGTTTTCTTCTTCTCCCTAATAAAACAGTTGCCTTCAAACCTAAACTGAAGGGTTTACAGTGTTTCCTATCATCACAATTCTTTTTCTAACGATCTTCGTGTCCTACAACCCTTCCCCTGTTGCTGCTTTGTGGCTTCCCTTACGCAGATCTGTGTCCTCTCAGCACTTAAATTTATCTGATTATTTGTGCATTCATTGATGCAGTAATACAAAGGGGGATTTACAGTTATGGAGATTTGTGATGGAGACCAGATGTCTTGAGGACCGATTCTTTGTTTTCTTTGCTTTATTCTTTAGACTTTTATTGTGAGTGTGCTTACACAGTCATGAATAAAAAGAGAGTAGAATGGCCCAAACCGTAAGAGAAAATTCTCTAGCATGTTAGCCCAGGTGCTAATACTTTTTTTTTTTTAACAACTCATAACAGGCCAGCATGTGAGACCTACATTCAATAATCCCTCCTGTTTGGTAAAAACTCCAGCACGCACTCCTACATCAGAGAAGACCTTTTTGTATTTAAAGCGCCAAGTCACTTGGTCCAGGAGCAGTCAGCAGGTAGCAGTAAGTTAGAACAAGCATTTCAGCTGCCATAAGCTCCCTGGGGATAAAACATGGTGTGGGGGATGTGTTATATCACTTTCTGCACTGTAATATCTATGTGGAAACTGTAGATCTCCTTGCAGCGGGAGCCTGAAGAAAAGGGTGGGTCCTTCAGGAGCGATTTCTTTGTGTTGCTCCATCAAGAAAGCTGAATTAATTTTCTATTTCTCTTTAGCGCTTCCCATCTGGTGCGTGCTTGTGAACAGCAGCGATGGAGACAGCCAGAGAAACGCTTCGCTAGCCAGCTGAGAGGGAAACCTTTGGAGTGCAGATTATTAAGAGAAAGGCTGTGCAGCCAGAGCCTTTTCTGCTGTCTCTGCCTCAAGCTTAGACAGCTGGAGCAGGGAGTTCTGATGGATCTACTGGAGGCAGTTTGAGGAAGTTCTTGAGAATTAATTACTCTTTGTTTGGTTTCCCTTGGGTCTGGCTTGCAGCACAGAGTTTTTGCTGGTGATGTGTGGGTAGGCTGGGAATGAACAAGATGTCAGTAGAAAGGATTGCTGACGCTTCTCTACAGTCAGTGCATAGTTTCCTGGAGACTTTCTCACCTGCTCTGTTACGTCATGAGAAGTCTTTCTAAATACATGTACAGTAGCAATCTTAGTGAAGACACTTTATCCTTTCCTTTAACACTCTATGTCAAAATCCACAGGATAGCCTTTGCATTTGAGATTTAGTGTAGCTTTCTTTTGGTGAAGCTATTTAAAGCCCCGGATGTCAATGTTTTTCTTCTATGTCAAACTGTTCACTGGTGGAGCTCAGAGTACTCTGCAAACACTTAAGCTTTCTATCATATTTATTATACCTGTGATCTAGATAGGGTAGATGATGCATAAAATTTACATATACTTAAATGCAGGTTAGGAAAGGCTGTAAATGATTCAGACTGGTTGGGAAGGGATGAAAAGCTGTTGTCTATCAAACTTAGACAAGCAAGCATTACTGCTGCAATGCCTGCATTTTAGATACTTGGCTATAGAACAGAGTCTAGAGATATAACTGAGGTTCCTGAGTCCCTTTACAGAGAAAAAAAGAGGAGGGGGGGTGCGGAACCAGAGAATCATTTCAAAAAATACTATTGTGAGACTCCTGCTGTTTCCCGGGTGCTTTTCGAAGGCGTTTGGGATCTGTAGGAGCTCTACTTCTTTAAAGTTGGATTTGCAGCCTGGAGTCCTTAAATGAGGCTGAGCAAAAAAGAGCTGAGCAGAGGAAATTCTTCCCTCTTATTCCACTTGCCGTACTTTAAAACAAAATTGCCGTCTTCTCTCCATATCCCTGCCTACCCTCTCCCAGGACTTGGAGTGGAAGATGGGGCTTTGCAGTCACGGAGGTTGACTGCAGGTCTCTATGGCCCATTTCTGTTACAGGGCTCTTTACGCTGCTTTGTGCAGTGTGGCCAGTATTCAGATTTGCCTGAAATCTCCTCATAAGCACTTTTTAGAGGTAGATGGCATATGTTCCCTTTCTGTCAGGCAGAATCAGGATCTCACAAGGTCAGGGTAAATTAGGCAGGCTTGTCACTGCCTAGTATGCCTCGGAGGCTGCCGTCCTGAGTTTCAAAACACAGTGGCCACTGTCACTGGGTCATAGATAACTCAATTTAGTTCATTTGTTAAGTTCTCTAAAGGTGCCCAACATCCTGATTCCCACAGCGGAAGAATGCCTGTATCCTGGGTTTTTTTGTGGGTTCCTTTTTTCTGTTAGGTTTAACCATGAGTTTAGTGTTAACCGTTTCAGCTCTCCTATTACAGAGCTATCATCCCAATGCTTGCAGAGCCTATGTGGCAGCTGCAGAGCTGAATTTCAATCACGTGAACTTGCAGTCATTCACTCGGGCAGCTTGCCTCAGGATAGCTAAACGCTCAGTGTTAGTCACTTACTGCCTCTGACCCCTTGATGCTACTGCTCGGATGTTTCTTTTCATCAGCACCCTAACACTTCCAGTTAAACCTATAAAATTAACTTCCTGGGTGGCTAGAAGAAGTGCTGAATTCATTACTTGCAAAAAAAGTCTATATCCCTGTTGGGACTGTCTATTTACTATCCTAAGAAGATAATGAAATTATAATAAAGCATATAATTTCCTTGAAACGGTAGGAAAGAAACTAGTGTAATGAGGATCTGGAACTAGTCCTTATTACGAATGAAAAATGGCAAAAGTAACGGAAATGAAAATGACTTAACAGATTTTGAGATTTATCTGACTTTGGGTCTGGAAATCAGATTCTGAAGTGCAGAAGTAGAGCTGTATGAATCGGTGCAGAGATCGTCAAAACCAGAAAGAATTCACAGGAGGTATTCTTAATAATCCTTGTGAAGCTATATTAGCATTTCTCCAGGTGTAGTTCCCAACAGCTTCCCGTTCCCCTTGTTAATGAGAAGAGGATAATTGGCTTTGTAAATTATATATTAGAGGATGCATCTGCATTCTGCCACACTTTGCCAAGTAATAAAGCAGTCGCTGATCTGAGTTTTAGAGAAGGTATTATTAATAAACAGTAGTTGAACTAGAAAAGCTAAGCTGCCAAGACTCCTCAGGCTCAGATATAATTTTTACACGTGTGTCTCAGACAAAGTGCGTTCACAAATCTGCAAAGTCCTGCTCTCACATTCAGTCTGTGTTTTGTAAGGCAAAGCTAAAATGAAAACACTGTTGTGCGTACTTGGAGGTATGAGAGAGGAACCTGTTTGAACGTTGTTCTGCTAATGACTCGCATCAAGCAGCATAGCATTCCATGAGCAACCACATCAGAACAGTACTTAAATTAGGAAAATTGTAAGAGTTTTCCAGTTTGCATCGCGTTTTACAGGAACCTCAAGAGCAGTTTATTTGTGATGAAGCACACTAAATGTTCATACTGGAGACAACATGAAAATCTCTGGTATCCTCTTGTTAGCGCATTCTCGTTTTAATGCATTGGATATATGTGCTTGTAAGCCTTGACCTTCAAATATTCATATGTGAAACTGAAAATAAATGTCTGTTCCTTTTCCTGTCAGGTGCATGATAAGACAGAGCCACTGAGAACTCAAAACCAATTTGGCAATAGTAACTTATGCAAATAATTGTCTGGAAATGTGTTATAAAGAATGGATGTTTATAAGCACACTCTGAACTGGAAGGGAATGGTGCGTATGGTTCTGAATCTACAAAACATTAAGGCATTAGATATTGATTAAATGCTGGAGTAAAGCTGAGCCATCTAATAACTGCAAAACTCTTCACTGCTAGACATATTCTAATGCAATGAACACTACTTTTGAAAAGATACAACAATACAATAAGCTGTAACATAAAGTGGGAAAAATACTGCGCTCTTTTTTTCGCCCTTCTATAAGGGTTAGCAAGTGCTATATTTCTATTTTGTTAAGATATCCAGTGACTTAATTTAGGGGAATAAAGAAGCTGAATGGTATTTGGTATCTTTGCACAAAATCAGCCAGCAACTGAATCTATTTAGATGAACTAAAGTGTCCAGCTCAGTATAGAGACCTGTAGCATGTCTCCCAGGAAAACTAAATCCACACAAATCAACACCCTCTGGGGTTTCTGCTTAGATCACTTGCATCACTTCAAACTTAAAATGAGGAAGAAAGGAATTCTGAGCGGAGAGATCCAAAGGACACGGCAGTGGTAGTGCTTCTAAGGCAAGACATCATCACCCGTAAAGGAGCATTTGAAAGAATGCCTCTTCACAGATCTGTAACTGTTTTAGACTCTGGCTGGTGGACGGTCGCCTTCTTCCCAGTGAATGCATTGTCCATCTAAAGCAGTTCAGAGACGTTCTCATGATTGGCTTCCAGCAATAAATGTACAGCTTTGGGTTCTTCAGTTAAATATTGATAGCGCTTCTTGGAATAGTTCATACAGTTTCTCTGTCCATTGTTGGTGTTAACTGCTTCATTCTCCTGGAGAAATAAAATGTCAGCTGATGAGTTAATGCGACATTTTCAGTATTGGGAATTTATGTAGATTTTCTTCCTTAGATATATCTTTAGTACCTGGGTTAAGTACTCTTGTTCTTCCATTAGTTACACAATACAGACAGAAAGAAAGTCCAGAAATAAGCATACAGCATCTATTTATTACAGCAGTGTTTTAATATTGCATCTGTGTATCTCAGTGTAAAAGGTTTGGATAGTCCATGATTGCATCTGTCGCAGGATCTCCAGAATGGTCTTTTGCAGTTTCATGTTGCTCGTTTCTGACTTTAGGTGGAATTCTTATCATGCAGTAGAAGAGAACCGCATGCAAAGACCTTAAAGTAATTTACATCAGACTTTTGCCTTTGTCTTTGTATGTTGCTGGTGCATTTTGACCTGTTCTGATTGTGAGCAAGCTAAAAATTGCATAAAAATATCACAGTGATTGCTGAAGCAAGTTTCGTGCTGTGGATTATGCTCATTATTCATTATTATCTCTTTATGATTAGTCACCTGAACAACGTTGTTTTTCTTCTCCAATTTGGATGATTAAAACTGTAAGAAAATACAGAGTGATAAGTATTAACCAGCGGAATTTCAGTTCTCCCAAAGAAAGGAATGTAAGTTATGGGAGTGGAATCCATTTATCACAGCAAGGTTTAGAGACTATGCATGACTATTTCTCCTTTTGAATAGAGCCTCGTGCCAAAAGAGAAAAAGAAAAAAAATCACTATTTCAAAAATAGAGGGAGGTAATTAGAATTCAAACTTAATTTTCTGTATGCTTCTGTATGAACAGAACATAATTTATCTAAGCGCTAATATAAAGCAAAGGGAGGGAAAGGACATAACAATGTGATAAATCTGATTTTCTAATTAATCTAAATGTTGAGAAATATGTTTCTGCACTATAGTCCTGACTTCTGTTAATAGCACAGAATAATGATGTTTCAGTCACTGAAGAGTCATTTTCTCTTATTTAAAAAGCAGCAGGTCTTTTTAGAAAAAAAATCAAGTAAGAAATCAGACATGGGGAAACTAGGAAATACAAGTACTGAAATGATCTTTTCTATCACAGAAGCATTTTCTATTTGGTAGTTCTTTCACATACTATCCTGCTACTTCCCCCCACCCATTCTTCATCTAAAATTATAATTTCTAGTTCCATGGCAGTGACTAGATAAACCTGGGAGCAAAAGTATGAATGGAGAGTTCACAGCAGCTGTAACAGCAGCTATTAATTCTGAAGTTATGTCTAATATTTTGGGGCATTTGCTTTCACCCAAATGTTCTTATCCTTATTTACAGGTCAGTAATCCCTGGCGGTCCAAATATGCGATGTCATCTGACTGTGGAGATGAATGTAAAATATGTAGATGGCTTATTCCATCTCCACGGTGGTCTCTATGGTTAGCCCTCTGCTCTCAGTAGCCAGCCATGACAGTCTCATCGTTTGCAAACGGTTGCGGCAGGTTCAGCCTTCAGGAGATGGGAAGTGTGAGGGCAGCAGTTATTTGGCCAGTTTCATAAGGCTTTTTAAATTAACCACTGTGTATGCGGGTACAGAGACAAGTATAGTAAAACAGCAATTCGAATGAAAGCTGGGAAGCACTTACAGAAGTTGTTGATTATCTAAGCAGAAACAGCCAGTTGGTTTGCCTCTTCCCCTTCCAATAGAGCTATTACAGCCTTGTCGTTATATGATGTAAAACTCTCCCTCGTATAGCTTTGCCTTCGTGCTTTCATTAGCATTTCCAAATAGATAGAGTGCTGCTATTGTGTTAATCAGTTCATTGCAGTCTCCTTTTTTGGAATATTTCCCTAGTTTTTGTCTTTATTCTTTGCCTTCACAATGCATACTGCCCAACATTATTACCTTTGTCACGTCTTTCTCTGTTAGATCATGGTGACTGTCACTTGTTTTTAATTTGAAGAGCTGTTTTGGACAGTGGAAGAAAGTGGCTATTACGTTTCATACAGAACCAATTTGGAATTTGGTTGTGAAAAGATATTTCAGTAAAATAGCATCGTAATACGGGAAGGACATGAGAGAGAATGGAAAACTCTACAAAGAGTAAAATCTAGCCACAAAATCAACATTATGAGAAGAATTTGTAATGGCAATTATATGCAGTGTGCAATGTGCTCTGTAAAAATGAGCAAATAATTCGCAATGAATAATTCAGTTTACTAATTTGGCTGTTTATCACCTTGTGGAATATTTGCAAGCAGGCTGCAGCGTCCTCAAACCGTAGCTGCATGGGAATAAGATTTCCCAGGAAAAAAAAAAAAAATCAAATTCAGCATTCATTGGGTAGACACTAAAAAATATGTTTCTGTGGGTTCCTTCAGTGAGGGCAATGCATACTATTATTGAGCTTGTCTGAATGTATCCTTCAGTAAGGAGAGGCCAAGGTAAGTATGGGAAAAGAATGCCTGNAGACACTGAAAAATATGTTTCTGTGGGCTCCTTCAGTGAGGGCAATGCATACTATTATTGAGCTTGTCTGAATGTATCCTTCAGTAAGGAGAGGCCAAGGTAAGTATGGGAAAAGAATGCCTGAAATCACAGCGTTTATTAAAAAGAAATGAAATGCAGAAATATTGTGGAGAATTTCCAGGTTCTAGAGTTTTAACTTTGCTTGTTAAAATAAGAAGGGAAAATACATTGCAGGAGCTGGAACAAAGAACTCTGCTAATTAGCAGCAGTAAAAGTAACCATGCCTTCCTTTCAAAAGTAATGGTATGCAAAAACATATTTTGTATACAAAGGGATACTTAAGAAAGAAAGTGCATAATTACATTACATACAAAGGAATAATTAAATCTGAAGACTTAAATGCCTTATGAACAACTTCTACAAGAAATGACTACATTTTTGGTGCCAGTAGGAGCAGTAAGTTTCATCATGAATCTGTTCAAGCTCATTTGTAAAATTCACAGGAGGTATTCTTAATAATCCTTGTGAAGCTATATTAGCATTTCTCCAGGTGTAGTTCCCAACAGCTTCCCGTTCCCCTTGTTAATGAGAAGAGGATAATTGGCTTTGTAAATTATATATTAGAGGATGCATCTGCATTCTGCCACACTTTGCCAAGTAATAAAGCAGTCGCTGATCTGAGTTTTAGAGAAGGTATTATTAATAAACAGTAGTTGAANGGAATGAGACACCTTAGCAAGGTTACATGGGACAAAGGGGAGTGGCACTGCCTGCAGACAGCTTGGTCTCTCCTAGCTGGTGGTGTAAATCCTTCACTTTGGCTAGTAGTAAAGTTAGTTAAAATGAAATGCCAGTATCTACAGAGCCTACTGTGAGCTGTACCACTCTCAATGGGAATTACAAATCATACCGCTGTCCAAAATCCTGATCTGTGTGAAATTGGAGCTATGTCTTTACCAGACAAAATCTGGTGGGTTCTGGGGAGAGGGAGTCTGTCGCCCCGCACGGGGCTCTATCCTGCCCCTCCTGTGACCAGGCTGCAGGAAGACTTACTGGGTAATCTGCTCTGTGCAGCCTGAGGAACTGCTGAGAGCTTCATCGGGTACTTCGCTGTAGGTTTGGGTCCAAAAATACGCTGAACCTTGTGCCTGTTTCTGTGGACTAGGGCCTGGATGGTCACTGTTTTGCATGGTGGAGCGTCTCAGGAAAACCTTTCAGTTAACTTCTTGCAGTGAACTGAAACAATCCCAGGCAATTGCTTGTGAGCAGAATTTCCATATGTTAGGTTTCACTCAGTTGCAACGAGCGGCTCTGTGGTGTGCTTTACAACGTGCTTGATGTTTTGTATCAATCCGTTGCATCATTTGCTATTTTAATGGGCAAAGAAAGCTGAATACCTTCATGAGTGACAGAAGACGACAGTAACAAAACCCAAAACACTTCCCAGCTAAAATTTTGAATGTTCAAGTAAATCATTGCTGTAGAATATCGACAAATGTTAAAAATCTTGATGGGTCAGAATGTCAGAAGATTAAAAATCAGTGGGACTACGTATAAAATAGGTGCTAGTGTGAGGCTTTACTTTATTCAGCCAGAAAACTGAGCTTCGATCTCTGAGATATGTAAGTGCCCAATTTCAGTTGGATTAATGAGAATTAGAAGCATGAAGTTGACTTAGACATCTTGCAGTACTGAGGTGTTTGTGAACTTCTGATTTAGTAATCTTTGTGTATCCCCAGGCAATTTAGTTCAATAGATTTTATTTTTTTTCCTGAATATCTTTGAGTCCCAGAAACATTATTCTCTCTTGAAATCATTCTTCACTTAAGCCTTAGATAGAAAAATAAATGAAATTGTCCCTTCTGATGATCTCTTTAAGCCTTTACCATAAGAATGAGTTATTAGACAATTTAAAAGCCTAGTTTGCTGCGTAAGTTATGTGGTTGAATGGTATATGTTTGTAAAGGATTCTGTTCATTGCGTGGTAAGCCAACTACAGGAAAGTAATGGGAAACTACAGGGAAATAATAGTTCAAGCTAAGGGAGGCAAATAGATCAAATGGAAAACGCCTCAGATGATTGTTGTAATCATGTACGCTCATATAGCCAATCTTTTGCAAATAGTTATGTTGTAGGTAAATAGGCCACGTATTAAGTGAAGCTGTAGGCAAAGTACAGTTTCTTCTTTTCCTAATACCTATCGTGTATACCGCTCATTAAACACTCATAAGACTTAAGCCATCTAAACCAGAAAATCCCTATTAAAACTTTTCTTAGGGCTTAAAAACTGAGATAATAACAAGGGTTCCTCTCATATCTCTAACTGTCATCAGAAACTCTTTATATGATGGAATTCAAGATAAGCCAATGGTCTGCATGTTCTACTTGCTCGAGTTCTAGCCTGAATAAGTGTGCTGCATTGGACTGGAACCTCAAATGGGAATAACAACACTAAAACTGAGAAATTTCTACGCTGCAAGGTTGTGATGCTTTCACTGTTCACCATTACTACTGGTATCAGTGTTGCTGAATCCAGCCCTAAAATTGCTATAAATTAGAAGAAAAAAATATTAGGTCACTTTTATATCATGTTATCTCTCAGTGCTTTTGCAGGAGGCAAAATATTTATTTTTAACTAGCTGATCAATGCTTCACACTTCAGTTTGCAATTCTATAGAAGTTACGATGCCGTGGTATTGCTGCTGCTTAAGAAAGACCCTAACCCAAATGTAAGACCCCTGGAGTTACAGCCAGAAGCTGAAAGCCTTCAAAGGGCTTTGGTTGTAACAATACAGCTGTCAAACCAGTGATGTTTTCTGTAAACGCTTAATTTGGACGCAGCGTTTGTGCAAAAGGATTTAGTAGAAGGTCAACTTAATTTCATAAGGTGTTGTCCAAAACCTTAAAGTTTGCTCTTCAGCTCCATAGCTTGTATACCATTTTAATAGAGTTCAGCTTCTACAATAAATAAAAGATGAACGGGCTCCTGGGGAATAAATGCTTTTGGGACACTGACACACAGAGGTGAAGAAACACTGTAAAACTTGTCCCAGGGGCAGGGGAAGTGGCTAACTTGTTCTTTATTAAAAACAAAGTGGAAATGTCAGCAACTGAGAGAGCTGGGAGGGATCTCTTTGTTATTTTAATGTACACCTGAACATTAAAACAACTCTGGGCAGAGTCTCGATTTCAGTACAGATATTTGAAATATTCAGTGCAGAATAACTGTTGATTCCAAGCATTTAGATCTTGTGATTAACAGTAAAATGTGGCTTTTTTATCTGCCCAACTTTCATAAAAGCAGTAGAATATCTCCATTCTAGGGGTGTGAGCATCAAGTTTGTCTACATGGTCAATTTATTTCTCTTATACTTTAGGTGAGAACTTGATTTATGAAATCTTGATTCAGGGAAGGACTAAATATGAGTAAGCTTAAGCACTGGAGTAGTCCTAATAGCCTCCTCAGAATTATTGCATATGTTAAGTCACATCAATAATAAATTCATAATTTCTTAATAAATTCATGTACACATTACTCATTTCTCACTGGAACATAGTAAAATCAAAGCTTTAGTTCCTTAGTCTGAACAAAAACACTCGATGGTTTCAGTGGTGCAGAATGATGACCTGATATCCTGCCATACTAACAGCACGTTGGGCAGATTGGTTTTGTTTTCATCTTAAATGTTTCATGTTCCAAGCTGGATGGTGACAGCACATGATTAGTTCATTCCTCCCACTGCCTTTTCGTGTTGTCTTCTACTTTCCAGTGCTTTCTATCAGTTTCAGGCTATCTACAATGAAGTATAGCTAACTTTATTTGCACTTGTTTGGCTTGGCATTCTTTTCCACATTCATAACTCACCAACCAAGGAGATAAGAAAAAGATGTATCAACTATTCCTTAAAAGTTCTTAACATTAAAAAAAGCCCCCATCATATTTGCACCGTGAAGGCAATCCGTTTTTCCAGCTGGGATGGGATAAAATGTCAACCGAACTGAAGTCGGAATTATATTAGTAAGGGAATAAAAATTAATAAACAATTTCCCTTTTTGCAATGTAACCGTTACCGAACACGCTTTACCACGTACATCTCTATGGAAACAATTATGATTTGATAACAAAAATCTCATGCCTGCATACCTTTCAATTTTTGCTTCACTACCCTGTTAGTTGAGAACAGACTAGAAAATAAATATTGGAACTTTTTTAATAGCAACTTCATATTGTGTTTTCTCTGAAGAAAATTTTGCCTAATAGTTCTTTATCTCTTTAAACTGCCAGTCAAGCTGCTAGACCCTAAAATTAAATGAATACATTCATAAATTAGTATAAATTTTTAGAAACAAACGTGGGATAGTCTGTCATAACTGATAAACAAGACTGTTTGAACTATTGGCCTGATAAGATCAATAGTAGCTGAGCGCCAAGATTTCAGACAATTTGCATATCAAAATTATTAAGAAGGTAATTAGGGGGACAAAGCACTGTCAATACAGACAGATAATGGGCTATACAGAAGAGCCCTGGCTCCAAGGCCCAGCTTGGTCTTTCAGATGTGAGCGGCTGGCCACAGAAGGCCATTCACACTTTTTTTTTAACGCAGCAAATGATACAGAGCTTTCTGGGCTGCAAGAGGTTACCGTAAATCTGGGTGATAAATTAGGTTCTGATAGAGAATAATAAAAACAGCTCTTTAGCTATGATGTAAAGCTAAGGAAATTGCAAAGAATCCAGATGGAAATTTTCTACAGGTAGGCTTCAGTGCCTCCTAAAGTGTGATTCAGAGATCCTTGCAAAGCGTGCAAAACCTTCCTGCAAATGGATGGCTGGTGGGTTCAGTGGCCCGTTGCCCGGGACCGTTAAAGCTTTGTAGCAACCGCTTGAAGACCTGTTCTGCATGAACCTGCTGAATGAGGCAGCTCGATTCTGTAGCTCTAGCTGAAGACATGGTGGACTTTTCTGTCAAAAGCCTAATCCTGTAAAGCTGTTACTATGGACATCTGATGTAAATCCAGTCAAGTGAATGAGAGGATTTTAGTGTTGAGGTCTGAGAGGAAAGTTCAGCGTGCTGTGTAGCATTTCCATTTCACAAAGCTTATTTCGTTTAGTTATCCAGTCTTACTAAATCATTGAACAGGGCACTAGAGAGGTTTGTCATTGGACAAACCGCATCAATGAGGTGAAAATGTTGTTCTCTACTTCAGCGTCCACTGACATTGGAGTTTCAGAGAAAAATAAGAAAGAAAATCTACAGTTCTGGGATTCTACAGGAAAACTTGTTGATTATGTCATGATCAAGGTGGTCACTGGGGGTAGTGGATGGTACGAACTTTTATTTAAGCTCTAAGTTACGAATTTATCTTTCTCATGTACTAGCATAACATATCTAAATTTACAACAGGGAAATGTACTTAGTATTGAAGATGAAAAATAGATGTGTTTCTAACTAATCCGTTCTGTTTCACGCTCCATCCACTGATATTTTCCTGAGATTTGTGAAAGCCTGCACATAAGCACATGTGTTTCAGTATAGAGCTCATCCAGCTCTGAATGGGGGATGCTGATCTGTTTTCTCTTTTTCTCCTTTGTCCTCCCTCTAATGCAACGAACTTACCTACATAGATTTTCCTTAAACTACCTCTGAGATAATACGGAACTTAAACCCAGGCTATAAGAAGTCTGAAACTTTTTTATGTTGCCATCATTCTGCCAAATAGCCTGAGAGGCAATTTTGACAAATGTAGAAACCTATAGAAAAAAGTGGGGCTCTTGTGAGACAGAGGTAAGTCAAAAGCAATAAGCTAGGTAGATTTCCATGTATTTTTATTTGTGATAGGCAAGAAAATCAAGCGATTAGGTATTTATGTTTTAAAATATATATTTTAATGCTGGTTATCTCTGTCTCTTAGTATTACGCAGGAACATGGCGGCTTCGGTTTTGTTCAGTGGGTAACACGAGTTGGCTGCGCCTTCCTTTGTTCTTCCCATTTAAAGCTAAATATTTTCCTAATAGGATGCATAGTAACAGTGGCAAACAGAGTGAGACTGGAGACTTGAAACATATTTCTTTTAAAGCCTTTATGTATTAGCTCAATGATATTGCTCCTAAGTATTGACATTCAGCAACAAAAAAAGTCTTACTTCTTTTCTTGAGGTTTCTTCTAGTAGTCTGAATCTCAAGATTCACCAAAAAATATGAGTAACTGTACATGGACTGAAAACCTTTTAAATCTTGAATGAGATTTTTTTTTCCTCCCGTTTTTATGCAGAAACTGTATTTGAAAACTAGCTTACGTAGGATCGCATTGCTTTCTGCCACATCTCAGCAGGAGGGCTTTTATGACAGCAGTGCAGCAGCAGTGGACAACTCCTAGGGTCTGTATTGCAAGCATAGATTTTAGTCTGAGCCATTTAGGTCCAGACCAAATGTCCACTCATCTCTACGGATGAGCTCTGAGAATTGAGAAGGCACTTGCCTGGCTCTGGTACAGATTATGCACACTTTAGTGTTCTGGAAACAAGCTACTTGCACAAGTAGTTCCTCTGACCAGAACTGCTTGCGTGATTTGAATGTGGAACACATTCACAGTTGAATTAGCTGCATGGATGCAAGATGACTGCGTTTGCTGTTCCTCCCTCTTGCAGTTTTAGTACAGCGAGCTCAAAACTCCATCAGATCAGCATGTTGTTGGTGCTCAGCTGAGCTGTTGGTAAATGGATCTAGTCACATTCTTTTCCACATTTTTCACAGGACCATCAACTTTTTAGAAGGTCATCTTGTTTTGTTCAGCGAGACCCTGACCGTAGGAAGCATTCCGGTTTCAAATAGTGATCAGGTGTTTTGTAAATAGATTTCATTCAGGTTTTTTTTCATAATGGGAATGTAAACATGCTGTGTTGCGTTCCTGAAGGATAGATGATCTTTGTAGCTTCTGAGAGAATTGGGAATTGACCCTAGGAAGTTATTCTGTTGCTGTGATAAAGAGACTGTGCCCACTTAGGAATTTTCTCTGAGAGGCTGTTGCTCAACTATCAGTGTCGTACTGCTTCCACTTTCCATTAAAATAAAAGACTCAGTCTGGCAGACATTCATTAGCATAAACCTTTGATCAGTGTAATTATCTCTGGGCAAAAAATTAGTTGGCTTTTTTTTTCCAACTTAAGTAATGAGCAGAATATTATCAATTCAAAAAATGTACCCCCAACATAATTTAAAAACTGTACCTGACGTGCTGCGGAATGCTGACAAAGTAATCCTCTTTCTTAAATCCTCTTTCTGTCATTGATTTGTCACAGGTTTGTTTTCATCAGTCTCATAGCCAAGGTGAACCTTTACTTCAAAGATTTTTTTTTTCTTAAACGACATCTTTTTTTTTTTGCCTTCCCCCTCCTAGATTCAACTCTGGAGCAAATTCAATGAAGTCGTGTATGTTACATCAGGGACAAACTTGACCTCATATTTCTTGTATTACTTGAGACACGTCAAAGTAATGATGACAAAGTGAGCGTACAAAAATAAAACACTTTTCATTTAAGTGTTCAAACCCTTCAAGTCAGCCTTATTGCTTTAACAAGTTGTCGTCTTATGCTATTTGAAAGGAAAGAAAGAAGCAGGAAGAGTGGACTGTATTTCTGGGGGAGAAAATGGTTTGGAGAGTAAATTCAGATCACTAATAAGTGCTGAGGAGAGCTGCTCTCAGTTCTGGTTTTAATCTCTGCTTGCAGGGACAGCTCTCTACAAAAGAAAAAGGAAAGAGGCTGGTTTGTGAGCCTCCTCCTCGCAGCAAAGTATGAAATGGATATAATTAAAAGCCTTTGAACCTTCCCCCCACCATTTGTCAAAGGAAATTTACTTGCACCACTTTTCTTTCTTATTTAAGTCTCTGAATCTAATTGCCTGTATGCTGAAAGCATTTATTTCTCAAAATACTGACCACTGTTCTAAATCTTTGTGTTGCATCAAACTTTTGCTTACTTACAAATTAAATCTGGCGGTTTTTCTTAAATACTTGATGCTGCATATCTTCATTCATATCTTGCCTTGTGATAGGCTTATTTTCATATATTTCTAAGGCTACTGGATTTATTCCCCCCAAAAAGTATGCATTTTTAAATTTGGACGTGTGTTCAGGTTAGAATAATATATGAATCTTTCCTTCATCTTTTTGGTTCCACTCTCCTGGTATGATCTAAGAGATTATTCAATTTAAAATATTTCTAGAGAGAGAGGCTTCACAACTACTCTGTTCAACCTGTTCCATTGTTGAATTATCCTCATTATGAAAGTGTTTTCCCTACGTCTCGCTGAAATTTCCTTTGCTGCAAATGGCAATTATGGTTTCTAGCCCCTTCACTATGTACCTCCAAGAAGACTCTGATTCCACTCCAGTTCTCTACAACCAATAACTTGATAGTTGAGGACATCAGCCATATCCTCCCCACGCACGCACTCCCAAGCCTTTTCTCTACGTGCAACAAACCCAGGCCCCTCAGCCCCTTCTCGTGCTTCGTGTGCTCCTGCCCTTCACTAGAGTCACTGCTCTGTATCAAAACTTACTTTTTTCCCCCTTACACTTTGATTTTTATTAATTTTGTTTTCAATTGGTTTATTAGCTTTCTGAATCACATTTTCTTAAATTTCTTAGGAAAAAGTCCATTAGAATGTCTTACGACCATGTCTTAATGACTTAATGTCTTAATGTCTTAATGTCTTAATGTCTTAATTAGAATGTCTTAGTAACCATATTTCATTGAATACTTAGAAAAATCTTATTATGTAAGGGAAGTGTAATACTTACGTATAAGAATAATTTGAAAGCCAAAATACTTGTGCCACTGAAATACTGAATTATTTTCTAAATTAAAACAGAGTAGCAAATTCTAAGTTCTCAATATAGAAATAAAACTGAAAGACTCATCTATGACATCTGCAGAGCTGAACAGGGCAGTGGCGTAGTTTTAGGGGAAAGGAAAAGTTTTGAAAATTTTTTGTACTCTTCCATGACAAGACTGGCTTTCTGAATGTTACCTCTTTCATGAAAGCTTTCACTACGAACCGAATGTAAACAGTTTTCCTCCCTTCTTCCCTTGTCAGTGTCTCCTGTAGACAGTGTCTTTTACGTGTTGCATTATGGAATTTCTGTGGGGGAAAAGGCAATAAGTATGATGGATATGTGCTATGACACTGCGAACCTGCTAATCACCCTCCACTCAGCCCCGACACAGTTTTCTAATATTCTTGAAGTCAATTTTGGGTCAATTTGGGTCAAGTTGGCTTTGGGTTTCAGTGGAATGAGATGCAGCCTAGTTTAGGTAGGTTTCTACCACAGATTTAAAACCCCCCCTCTTTTCAGGCCAAATAAACACTATGCCAGTAAACAGATTTATCTCTTTAAAGTCTAGCATCTGAGATGCAGAAAGGCATTTAAAGGAACGAGTCATAAATGCACAGAGTATTAGAGCCAAGCTTTTCTGAGATGACCACTATTTGAAAGTCCTTCAGAATGTTTGCTTTTTATAACGTATTCATTGGCAAATTTAGTTGAGGTTGTGATACTGAAAAATTTGTTCTTTTCAGTTTTTGTTTCCTCTGTGCATAAATTAAACAGCAAGAAAATGTATGCCATGCCCATTTTTACAACAAATCAGTTAAAGTTCCCTGTAGCAGTAGTCCAGCTGTGGATCTGATTGAATTAAAAACAAATCTAGAAGCTTTTTATTCAGATAAATGCACATCTTCAGTAATCAAAAGTGTGAAAAATTTGTGAAATCTATGTAGCTGTGGAAGTCCAACGTCCTAAGTAGCAGTGTTGACAAAACTACGCTAACCATGCTTTTGCAAGGAAAAATTACCTTTTAAATTTCCAGCTGCTTTTAATTAAAAATCTCGGGAACTAAGCAATAAAAATGAAGACCTCTAAAAGGCAGCTTTTTCTCCATCTTAAAATAATAATATAGGTCTGGAAAAGACATTCTGGGTTATGGAGTTTTGGCCTCTTCTGCCCTGTTGTCAGAGATTGCTTCAGTACTGCAGGATCTCTTTTTTCTCCAACACACATATTAAATGAATGAACAAATGAAGACTGAGTAAATATTTACATTTTAAAAATCTGATCTGCATTCATTGTTTGACTGTATCTCAATTATAAAGATATTTCTCCAAAGGGAAGGCCCATACACTATTTAAAACTTTGTAGGTGGTTTTCATGTTCTAACATTTAGTTCAGGAAAGGATTTGGTTTAGGAAACTCGGTCTTAAGCAGACCTACGGAGACTGGTTGTACACCATGTTCTCTACTTTTTATAAAGAACATATGGAGGAGGCAAGGAAAGGTTTACCAGGGATGTGGTAACTGAGTGGTTGAAATTGCAGCACTGAAACATAGTTTTTATTATATTATTGCTAGAAACAGTCAGGCATAGAAACTAAGAGCCTAATGCAATCTGAATATAAGCAGTGAGGAGTCTCCCTTCTTTCAGTGAGATACTTCCACCTGCATCAGAGCTGTATTTGCTTATTTGGCTTTGTATTATTGACACTTACNTTATTACATTATTGCTAGAAACAGTCAGGCATAGAAACTAAGAGCCTAATGCAATCTGAATATAAGCAGTGAGGAGTCTCCCTTCTTTCAGTGAGATACTTCCACCTGCATCAGAGCTGTATTTGCTTATTTGGCTTTGTATTATTGACACTTACTTTCCTTGATCTCTCTTCGCACACAGCAGCGAAAAACACAGCCGTGGGAGACAGTAAACTTCCTATTTCTAAGCAATTGTGGTATTTTTTTGCTGTCCTTGGGAAGAAAAAAGGAAATCACAAGTATGATTTTCATATGAGTTGGTAAAAAAAGCCCCAGAATTACTGCTTTTAATGGAGTAGTCATGACTTTGGAAAGTATTTAGGGACTTCCATAGCTCTAAGCATGTACTTCAATCCCAGTGCTGGTTTTTTTGAACATAAATCTTCAGGTGCAGCTTTAGCATCAGTGCTGTTAGGAAAGTGCACTATTCTCAGTTTCTGTAATTTTCAGTGGTTTGGACCTGAGATCCTTCCTGGCTTTTTGTTTATTCTCGGTTTTGTCTCTTTGGAGCCTGATGCATTGCTTAGGGCCATGCGGAGTGTAGTTTTCCTTTGACCTTGTGCTGAAGCACAGGGGCTGTGCATTATGCGTAGACTAAGAGTCTTATCTTTGTGGAACACCAATTTACAAACTCGAATTTGTATCCTTCAACAGCTTAGAGGAAGATCACAGAGCTGCGCACAGGTAGAGGTGACAGGGAAGAGAAAGGACAGCTTGGATTCTGCCTGCGCAGCTGCAAAACGTGTCTGAAGCAGCCTGTTGCAAGTAGTAATGCCCTCAGTAGTCATCCATGCCGAAAGAGCCACTGATAAAAGACTAGAAAAGGCTGAGTGAGTCTTCAAAAGGGTACAGAGTTCAGATAAACCAAACAGCACCGTGGAACATGGATTCACAGAGAGGGGCAAATGGAGGCGGCAGCCTCCCTGTGCCCAGGAGAGCTGAGCGTAAACAGTTCTGGTCCTGTACGGTTATGTGAGAAGAGCTCTCAAGGGGCAAGGTTTTTCTCTTGACAGCCCAAGTTTGAGGATGTGGGTGAGAAGCAGCAGGGAGGAATCCTGCCCCACAAACTGGGGGGGACTTTACAGGAAGGTGTTTTCAGGAGCGGCTGGAGCAGCAGCTGCGGTGCTGCGCCTTCCCTTCCCGCGGCAGGCCATGCTGATTCCACACACAGTCCTGGCTTTGGGCACTTCTCTTGCTTTGCATCCTGCCCTACCACTGCTGTTTTCTTGCCTTACCACATGGCTTGCTTACTTCGCTTATAAACTTACCCTTTTGACAAAGAAATGGCTGTATGAAATTTGTATCCAAACGTTTATGTGAAGATGTAAAACATTTTCTCCATGTTACTTCCTCTCTGCCAGAATGATGTGCACCAATTAAATAAAATATCCTGTAGTTCATACCCAGGTGAGGGGCTCAGATGTACTTAACACTGTAGTAACTGCTTTGCCTAAAGAGCTTTTTTTTTTCAATCATGAATTTTTGCAGAATTTGTACAGTCATTGTCCTTGTTTATTAGCAAAAAGCTCCAGAATTATATCTGAACCTTCTTGCACAACGACTTAATTGGGCTGGGTTCCAGTTATATTTCTAGTGAGCTAATCCTATCATGAAATAAATAAACAATAAATTAAGTCAGATATGATGAAGATCAGGAGTATGTTTAATAAAACACACCAGCCATGCTGATCCAGAAACATAAATAAGGGGGGGGGGAGGGGGAGGAAATCTTCTCTCCTGTAAGGCATTAAATTCAGAATACTGGACTTCTTACACAAAAGCAGATCTGTGAACCGCTTGCTTCAGAGCTGTGTATTCTGGCACCGGAGAAGTGGTCATCAGCTCTCTTCTGCTTTTATTGCTGTTCCCATACAGAGCAGACCATTACCATTATCACTTTGCGTGAACACTTTTTCATGTTTATAATTCTGGAGCTGATTTCTCGAATTTGTGCCCTGCTTTGCAATGTTGTTTTTCAAATCTTGTCCTTCTGGATAGAAAGAAGGACGTAAAGTTTTCATTTAAGCGATTATAAAACATATTGCTCAAACACTTCCATTTTTCCATTTCAAAATGTTTCTTATTAGAAATACAGCATGAGCAAAACAACCCCTAATTTCCCAAGAGACATTGTTGAACTTTCAATGAACTGATGACAAGCTGATGTTTCCACAGCAGAGTACAAAATTCACATGCTGAAAATGGGAAGGATTTCACAAGAAACCTCTGTGAAACCCACAACACATCCATGTCAGCTGTAGAGATTACCTGAAATGGATGTGAAAGGTAGCTGGGACTTTTCAAGAGCAACACTGAAGATGCTTGAAAACACTCACCATATTAACTAACTGACTTCAGGTAAAATGCTGCACACTTAACCTTTTCTCACTGTCCTGTGCAGCAGCCGATACAAAACAAACTGTCGGAATGTCAGAGAAGAAAAAATAAATACAAGAATCCAATCTTCTGCTGCTTCTGCTAATACCACTTGACATTCAGGATTCATCTTTTTTAAACTTATACAGTGAAATTTAGAGCAACAGATGCAACAATAATTCCGTTGCAATATTATTCTAGCCAAGTGCTGGGTTTTCAGCAGACAGCAATCACACAGTGTTTTGCTGCCTGCCTGTCGCATGGGCTGCTCGGATGGATGGAGCACTCCTTGTAAGGCATTGAGCAACAATGTGCGTTTTAAACCTGGCACCTTAATGGTCAACTGTTAATTACGAGCAGTTTCAATAATTGTGGATGCGCACTGCTTTTGAAAGTAGGCGTGTCTAAGAGCAGAGCAATTCCCAGCTGTAGGCTGAAGTGTTAGAAAAATACCAATTTAGCAGCATCAGCTGTGCACAGGTGGAATGAGCTGAGAGCAAGCGTGCTCTGAAACTCCGTTCTTCTTACACAAAATGTATCATCAAACAATACATTGAAAAATGTTATTTTGGTGGAGAAGGGATGATTTGATTGCAATGCTCATCTATTTTTCTTTATATACACACACACACGTATATAATTCTTGTTTACATACCTGAAGAGCTCATACATATGACTTCAGGTATTTCCTCTCCTTTTCCATCTTCCACAAATCTCTCTTTGATTAAGATCAGTGACGTTACCTCTTGAAGACAGGGGTGGCAGCTCACACTTTCCACAAGGGAACCAAAAGAAATTTTCTAATAGGAACTGTAAGAACGTATAATGTAATTAAAGACAGACCTACTACAATTTCCTACTGTCAAGAAATTGGTTTTGCTTTTCCCCATCTTGAGTTATTTCCAGATGACATGTTCCTACAGCTTACGCAACAAGCTGATACGCTGGGCAAGCCCAGTGGGAGTGAGATCGCAAGAGGAAAGATGTAGTTTTATATCACTAATTCTGTAATTACTATCTGTGGTACTGTAGGATACTTTCACAGTTGTCATTGGAACCTGTGAAATTTCCCCCTGGAAATGGCTAGTCTCTAATTTAGTGAGAAAAGTTTTGCATAAAAATAAACAGCAAAGGGCACAAGATATCATGAAAGAATTACTGTTCACAGTTACAACTTTAGTCAATCTGAAACTCTATCATTTTGGACATGTGCGCTCAGACACACATTACGTATGTTAAGTACAAGCATGAAGTCATTTTGGGTCATTCGTCTGATTAATTGCTAATTCTTTTCTTTATTTCAGGACCTTCAAGACCGGGTAGTTCTGTAAGAGCTCCTTCCTATCGAATAGTGGATGAAGGAAATCAATCTCCATTCTTCTTAGATTCTTGCTTTCATAAGCAATAATTAATCACATTAAACTACTGATATAAAAATAGATGGTGTGTAAAATAACCTCTTAATTTCCCTGCAGGCGTGTCTCTACTTTTCATGGAATTTAACTTGATTTTCTGTTTCTGGAAATGTCCTTTATGAAGTGGTGTGGTCACTTCCCCCACAATAACATGTTAGAGATTTTGATGAGTGTAACACCTTTTGCTGAGCACTCTCTCCTGTGAAGTACTTACAGCCTTTTATTCCTCCAGGGATGTACTCTGCCTCTTGTAAGTATTGATCCATTCCTCCTCAGTGATGTAAATTGTTCATCTGAG
This sequence comes from Steatornis caripensis, assembly GCA_013398225.1. NCBI lineage: Eukaryota > Metazoa > Chordata > Aves > Caprimulgiformes > Steatornithidae > Steatornis > Steatornis caripensis. The sequence goes on from VZSC01019038.1 coordinate 53,188, forward strand.
TACGGATTTTAGAATTCATCGCACCTAGATCTTCAGGTTACGTTCTTGAATGCAGTGAAATTTGAAATGTTGCTGCAATCTTCATTTTCAGTTTAACCCAATATTAAAATAGATGTATCTGCATAATTCAGATCCATAACCACCGTCTTTAATCATATTTAGAATTGGGTATTTTGGTTTCTGATCACCTGATTGGATCATGTTTTTTCACAATGATTTTCATGTCTGGGTAAGACTGTGTTACTCAAGGACGTATGCTTCACAAGCGTGACATTTCTTCTCATTTCAATGCTATCGACTTGTACTGAAACACCGCTTTAGTATTCCATAGCAGGTGATAAAACGGTCTCTCAAAGAACACCTCTCCCTTTTCATAGGTTGTACATTGTAGGATGATTCCAGGAAACCCATCATCTCTCTTAATTTTCCCTCATTTACATTTCCGTGAAGGGCTGATGGGCAGCGATAAGCCACTTGTTAGCCTAATAGCATTATCAAATTGGCAGGGAAGTGTTTTCTGCAGTTATACCGAATTCCCTGCAGTGGTAGGACTGAAAGGCGTTACCTGCACATTTCGAGGGTAAAAAAGTGGTGCTACAAACCTTCTAGTAAGGCAAAGACTTCTACCATATGTTACTTTTTCCTTTGTCCAATATATAGGCAATACCTACATTTCTTATATGTATATATACATACAGACATGCATATAAATATATTTACATACAGAGACAAACGTTTCTAAACTTCATGTAACATTTTATTTCAGACTCTGCATTGTTGATAACAGTCTTTGAGTCTGTCCTTTCGTTTAATGCTGGACAGAGATTTCTTTCTTTTTTCCCCCTCTCCAAAGCCTATCAGTCAATCCAGGAATTCTCTTTCTTTTGCTGTGGGTTTGTCTTTGGGTTTTGGGTTGGGGTGCATTGTTTTCATTTTTTCTCCTGAGAATTATGACTGCTTGTTAGGCTATAACATATATATTTATGAAAATTGTTATGTCTGCGATTATCACAGATACGTAATACACTCGTGAAGCATGATTATGTAATAATCGCATTCTGTCTGTCATGTTTTGTGCTAAGGGCAAAATGAAATCTGGTGTAGGTCTGCCCTTGTAGCGCAGCTTTGACCATGCTCTAATTCTGCATGTGGAACCATTATTTTTCAAGTGTTGCATTTACAGGTTGGGGTTTTTTTAATTGTAGGAAAGATCTCATTTAAAAATCTATTGTTTAGTATTTTCTACTTCGTTGGTTATACAGGATGGTTTTATTTATTGATATAATGGTGTCACAAACTAACAGAACAGTTAGGCTGATTTAAGAAAAAATATTTTTTGTTTGCCTTATTTGTTGAAATGATGTCATCAACAAGAGGTGCTTTGTGGCTTTAATAGCAGTAATGATGTAGTCTGACATATACTGAAATATCATATGAGGTACTCACTGCATTTTCTACATGACAATGAAAACTCTATTGATTACAAAATGCAATGCTGAAATCCTAAATCACAGTAATACTGTACTTCATAAATAATACCAAGATGGGGCTACACCAAGACTTTCTCTGACAGACTAGACAGGAAATTGCATTTCTCTGCTGTGTTTGAAGCTTTGTAAGGACTAGAGAGAAATTTGATTTTCAGTGTTGAAATACTAGGGACTATGAGTAACAACAGGAAAAAAATTCATGGGAGTTACTTCCAGATCATAACTAACTCCCTGTAGCCCAGGAGCGCAAGTCTGACCTGAGCCCACTCTTCTATTTCCTGTAGTGCATGGCGGTTCCCCACTGGTTCTCTTCTGCTTCTGCATTCTGTTAGAAGTCACTAAATGGCTTCTACCATGTAGTATCTGAGAAGATAGGAGATATATATAATTCATCAAATCATCCCTTCTGAAAATGAATAAAACATACACATCCAAGTATGCATCAAAAAGCTTCCCATTCTCTTGTAAAGCCAACAATTACTACCTCTGAAGAGGTCTGTGTAGCAGTGTTGGATGGTGAAATTCCTGTTTTGTATAATATTTTTTCAGCTAGAGATCAAAGAACTCTCTTGTTCCACCTCGTCTTATTAAGATATAAAAGAATTCCATTAAATGGAACATTTTTTTTTCTGTGGAAGTTCTGTTTAGAGAACAACCAAATAGAAAATACAGTGCACTCTGCAAAAATGCCTTACAACTAGGTTTTGTATGACAGATGAACATTATTGATTTTCCTATAGTGCTTTTCATAAAGACAATCTGTATATAGGAGGAGTCAATTAAATGCTGAAGAGAATAGAAAGATTTAAAGCTGTTATTTAAATGGGTGTGTTTCACAGGAAATACACTCGGAAAGTACCTCAGGATTAACTCTATCCGCTCCCATCTACAACGACTTATATGAAAGGCTTAAAAAATACGATAAATGTAAAGAATTGTAAGAGTCAAGAGAGCTGATTGATGGAAAACCAGCAAGCGAAGCCATGAAGTCCCCAGGGCTCTGAAAAAGGGCCATTTTCATTCAAATTTGATGTGGGAGAATTTCAGAGGGGGAAAGATTGAGAGTAACATGGTCCCACCTTTCTAAAACTCTGAGAGGATGTTTTAACCTGTTCCATTGCAAAGAGATGGGAAAGATAGTGGTAGGAAGAATGAGTATTGTTCTGGTAAAGAAATGTATTTTCAGTCTATTCAAATAAACTGTCTCAGAGAGAAAGAATGAAAACTGCCTACCTTTGTGCACTGTTGCTACGATAATTATTCTAAATGAATACTTCATAAGATTTTGTAAGAACATATTCCAGAACTAAAGACTGCTTATTAAGTTCATAGAATGGATTCTATAGTGGCTATCTGAAACACAGCATTACCACTTCTGCAATGTGCAGGGTTTTTTTTCTAGGGAGTGAAAGTTATTTTTAGGTATTGCTTTATGCAGAGTCGCAATGGCTAAGCCATTTAAGAGCTTCCTTTACATTTCCAGAAATAACTCAGATGCTTCGAAGTCTAGGATTCATTTCTACTTAGGATTTTGCTTAAGTCACTTTTGAAAGTGAAACACAGGTTAGAATTCATTCTGCCTAACTTCAATCGTGGAAAAAAGTATTATCTAGTTTAATCTTGCTTTTAGGACTCTTCTGTAATGAATAGAGAGACAGACACAGAGAGGGGCCTTTTTATCTCAGTTTTTATAAGCCCCATCCGTCTCTGATATCTCTTTCCTTCTGCTTATACAGAACAATATTTTATAATAGGATTATTATTTCTGTCATGTTTTATATTGGTTGTATAATAATGCTTTATACGTCAGTCCAACAGCGCACTCTGTGAGACCTGGATTTTATGGGGAGCTAAGGGCTCTGAAATCATGTAGATTTTCAAAGGGTTTCAACAACCAGTCTCTGGTGGACTCTGGTAAAAATTACAGACCTTTTCAGTATTTTATATTATTAAACTGCTACATTTAGAAAATGAGAGTTAAATTTATCCCTGCTTCTGTACTTACATTGACTTAAAGAAATACATATAATTTCAGGAGGAATATATATCAACCACTAAGCGATGGGACTTAGCAAAGAGCCTATCCTAGTGGGAGAATTTTCCAACGTTCAGAACTGCTCAGTTTTTTTGTGCGCCCACCTGATACACTTGACCGAGGAAATCTCAGAAGAGACTTTCATCTGACCTGGAATGTATGGCAATGGCTGTCTTCTGTAATTATTTTATAGTAACCACCAAGGTTTTCATGTACCTTACATAATCCTCCTTTGATAATTTTCCCTGCTTATGAACGGATCCCATCAATATTTCTAACCTGCTCATGAATAATTCCACTTTTCTCCCTTCCTATTAGCATACAATGTTTCAAAAATTTGGAAGCGTACCTAGTTAGTTGTCAATGCTCTGATTAAAGTTTTTTAGGACGCAACTTGTAATTTTCTTCAGTGTCCTTATAATCTTACTTACCAGTAGTTACATATGTTGAGTAACTGTCTGAAATCAGCTGTATTAGGCACCAGAAAGCAAGAAAGTCTTGTTTCTTTAAAATTTTCATTTGGATTGCTTTCTGATTGTAAACAACCCCTGGAAAACAGAGTACTGTAATATATAACATCCTATTATTTTTTCATATAGCTTAAGAAAAGTAAGGTCCGGTTAACCATTACTAAGAGATATACAGGCAATAGCTGTGAGTTACTAAAGAAGCAACTTGGCGTTAATGATTGATGCAATGAAGTCATTGATGCAAAGAATTCATTGATGCAAAATAGAGGAATTCAGATGTAGCCCGGTTGCATACTTCACCCCCACTATGTCTCCAAAACCTGCAGCTTTTAACAGAGCACAATGCATACATTTCACTTCAACTTTAGGGTGTTATTTACTACTGGGTTTTATGGCTAAACTTTTTCAGTAATGTTGACACTTGAAAAACTTTCCTATTTAACTGGCAACCTTGCCATCTCTCTGTAAATAGGTATGACTTTAGTAGCAGGTGTATAATATTACTTGTCAATTATAATGTCAATTACAATGTCAATATTTCACAACTGTTGGGCAGTCAGTTACTATAATTAAAAGAAAGCAATGATTAAGAAAGAAAACACATCCCAATTTCCACATTCATTTAGCCTTAGCTCCCTGCTGAGACCAGATGTGCCAGTCATGGCGGTGTTTTCTACATGATGGTAAGTATTAGTAGCTCATAATGAGCTAAATGCCATTGCCAAAGAATTGTCATCTAAATTTTTTCCCCCAATCATTTCACTTAGAATAAGTGAATGATGTAGTTTGGCCAGATCCACAGCTTACCTGAACAGCAGAAGAGGTTTCTCTGCCCAGTCTCTCTACTGTAAGATGACCAGACTTAATGTGCATGCTCGCTACAGTCAGTCTTCAAATGTCTAGCGCTTTCTAGAAAGCGTCAGGTATATTGTGCATGCAGAGACTCTATTGGACAAGATGCCATAAGCAGAAGGGATGTGACTGTCATCACCTTTACAGCCCTAGAGAAAGCAAACAATCTGAAAATGGGCTGAAACTACCACAAGAAGTTATTATGGCCCACACCAGGCAACTCTACAGTAGTCACAGCTGACTTTCAGACACAACTGCTTTTTCTGGCAGCAGAAACTTTTTCAGCTGTCATGATTCCTTGATGTTCAGAGGCATGTTTCTGTTCTGTGCCCCAGTATATCTGAACAAATATTAAAGTGAATTGGAGATACCAATCTCAAATGGGAACCCCAGGAAAAGAAGCTTCTAGAACAGAGTCTGGGGAAAGATTCCTACAGGCGGAGCGCCTCTCCCTAAGGGACTTCTAGGAAAGAAAGTGAGGATGGGCTCTTAGTCACATACATTATCTCAGTGGGAATTCATAGTATAGAGCATCTAAAATAAGGGTGAATCTCAAACAAAATCACAGAACTGTACTCCTCAAAATAAGTGCTTTTCTACATTATTAGATGGTTTGCCAACCTTGAAAATTTAAAAGGTCAGTTGCCTCATCTGATAGCTTTCTGGTATTACTTTCTTGTCAAATAGAAAGGAATATTAGCTATATTCATTTTAACCATTGGACTTCCAGATCTGACTACAATCTCAAATGACAAGATTTATTGAAGATTATTTTTCTCCTTAGAGTTGGTGAAAGGGATAAGTATAAATAGGTTGGGGGGGGGGGCATATTATTATTTTACAGAGAATGTTCTGCTTCATTCTGTTATGAAACTTATTGTGGGAAGAAATATTCAGAAGAGTTTATCTATTCCTATTCTATATTAAAAATATTCATTTATAAATTCACTTATTTTTCAGTTGGAGAGACATGCAAGAATTTTTATTTCAAATGCTAACAGATTTTTGATAAAATTTGAAGTTGCATGTCCTCTTGTTCCATTTATGAGTCTGTAATATGAAGATAAGGAGAGTACTTGGGTGGTAATGGATTTTAACTTTTATTAATCATGTATCCCCCGATTTATTAAGCAAACCATATTCTCCACAATCTCATTTACCTAATTGTTTTCAGTCTTCTGGCATGATTCAATCATAAAATGGAAGGAGTTAACAAAAATATTTTCCTTTACTTTCACTTAGCAGGAAAGCCTAAGCTATTACAACACTTTTACTATGCCATATTCTGCAAGATCTCAACTTCTTGCTCTTCCTGTGTTTGAAATGGCTGTATTGAAGACTGCAGAAACCAAGATCCTAATCACGCAACCAGAGGTTAATTGTACTTGGACCAGTATTAAAATCTAGGCCCTATGGCACTCGTATGCATACTTCAAATGTGTAAGTAGGTGTTCATAACATCCATCCTAAATACATGGTATTTCCATTTACAAGCTATTCCATTTATAACAGTTCAGTATCTGTGCCTTTTACTTTCAGATGTTGTTGACAGTAGTCAATACTTACAGTAAGGCAATTTCAATAGGATCATAGCCCCTCTTAATCAATGGGACCACGGTTTGATGCTGCCCTTTCTTGGAAGAAGGGAGGCATAGGTTATAGCATTAAGAATAAATATGAAGAATAGGAACTTATTCATTCATATGATTCTTGGTTTTTAGTGTGCAACTATGAGATTTAGAATTTGAGTTGAAAACAAATGCTGGTTTTTTTCTTTCCTGTGTAAAAATTACATCTGTTTCTTCATATTATCAGTTTACAATTGTTCAGTCACAGTGATCGCTTGTGTATTATGTGCACTGTGCTGGTAATGATCAGAAGGTGTTAAGAGTTAAAGACATTTAGAGGAACATGAACCTCCTGCCTATGCTGATACTATTGTTGTTTCTATAGTAAACTTCTACATAAGGTATGATGTATATAGGCTGTGCTATTGCAATTTTATTTGTACAAGTTCTCAGTGAACTCTATTGTATGACAGGCATTTAGCCGCATGTTCTGGTTAGTTTTATCAACTACAGAGTTACCGCATCTAATGTCAAGGACATGACATGCCTGATGGCATGATGAAACTTCTGGAAACTGCTAGGTCTTCTCAGAGCCCTCACCAGGGAATGAGGTGCTGTAGGGGCACTGTTTTCAAAGCTGCTTTCTGTCTGTAGTTGAAAAGTTTTCCCTTACCTCTTTCACGTATTGAATGTATTGTGAACCACAGCTTCTCATAACTTCCCATCACAAATACAGAGTTTGTTTATTTGTTTTTAAATATCAAGGCATGACTGGTTTTGAAAGTCTTGTCCATTGGGAACAATAACACTGTTCTTCTAAATTTTCTAACTTAGCCAGCAGAACTAATTCTGGGGGCAAAGTTTAGGTCCAGCCATTACAAATTTTTACCTTTTTTTCCCCTGACATATAGAAGTTAGCAATCAGTCCTGTGAAGAGACAAAGCCTTTCTGTTTCTACAATACAAACTGCATTTTGATGCCAAGACAAAACAGAAAATATTACATAGAGCTATAAAACATACTTGTAGAGTCCTACACGATGGAAAAAACATACATTCATTAATGGAATACAAAGAAACCTTTAGAAGTTTGTACCAAGAAAGCTTTCATGTTTATACTTTGTGTCATCAGAGCATTTTATGTAAATTACAGCTTTCAAGCACTTAATGTTCTATTCTTCAAAAAAATGTGTAACATTTTCTTCTTTTAAATGCAGCCTATATAGCAAGGTTAGGAATCAGATTAATCTATGACTGTAGGCTGCATAACTTGTTGTTGTTGTTGTTAGACTGACTTTTGGATCATTATCTTAATCACCTTTCAACTATTTATTTAAATGAAGAATAAAACTGGGCAAGGTGAATAATATAATTTGACAGCTGCTTCTTCAAAAAGGTTTGTAAGAAAGAAAAACATGTTAGTAGCATACGAGCATTTCAGTTTATCCATTATATAAAATATAGTTAAGAATTTTGCACCAGTGTCCTACTTCTGGAGATGAACAACTCCTCTTTTCTTAAGAAATAAGTTAAAAATTTGTCCATTTTTCTGGACAGAAATTCATGCCATTTTAAATCGGGAGCAGTTTGCGCCGTCTAATAAGAATCCACCAGATGGCATAGGAAAAGGAACCTCATTAACAAAACTCTCTGAATGGTGGCATTTTTGGCTTGCTGGCTTATTTAGTCAAAAAGTCTTGTTTTGAGGCAAAAATTTTCTTCCTTGTGATATTAAAATGCTTAAAAATCAGCTAAGCATTTTCTCCATTCCTGAGTATTTTTGAGAGACAAACAGAGTAGGGGAGGAGATTAGAAAAGAAAAAAAAAATATATAAAACAAGTAGTGACCCAAAATCTATCTTCTTTGTCCTTTTTTCAAAATGTCTTTTTTTTTACTATAATAATTTGAAGGAATTTCTCATCACCAACCTAATCCTGACCAAACACAGCATTTAAGCATGTTCCTAGCTTTAAGTACTGAGTGCCTCCAGTGTGAACCTTATGGTTAAGAGCAGTGTTGAACTGTGGACCCAAATGATAAATTCTTTAGACTAGGAAGCCAATAAATACTCTCTTAGGTTTAAGTTATAGATGACAGTCAGAAAAGGGCTATGGTAGGCTCTGCACACTCATTAATTCTTGAGATTATTGTATTAACTTCAAGACAGATGTAGAGTATTAATATCAAACTGGCATACTTCCCATGTAACTATGGAAAAGTCTTTAAAAAATTCTTTCTCAAAACACCCCTATTGATTTTCCATCACTGTATTCAGGGAGTTCAGAAAGAAATGCAAGTGAATAGAATTCCTGCTCTTTTTTTCTTCACTTTTAATAACTCTTTTAACAAGTTGGGATTTGGTTTGGTTTTTTTTTTTTCTGGAGCTAAAAAAGGTTTATGAAACTGAATTGCAGTGAGATAAATAAGTACAGAAGCCTGAGGAAGATAATAATTTTTAACATATTAATTTATCCCTATAGAAGTAAAATTTAATTGTTTCCAATTTCACTCTACATCATTTTTATTGAAGCTAACATGGGGGCAAGATTTAAATGCATCACTCAAGGTTCATCTGTAATTAAGCCAGAATACTATACTTACGACCAGTGTTAAAGCACATGACTCAAAGCCTGATCCCTGATCCTCCCTAACACTAAAGTCAAGCCAAAACTCCTGCTGACTTTACATTGAAATACTATCAAATGTCAATGCTTTGACAAAACTGCTTTGAATTCAACGAGATAGTATTGACCATTCAGGCCATGTCTACATTAGCAGGTTGAGGAGCACAATAGGAGAAGTTCTGCAGAGCAAAACAGTTGGTGCTGGTGCCTCAAAATCAATTATCTTTATTTCAGGACTTTTCTGCAGAGTAGTTCTACCTTGGTTCTGTGCACATCGGAGCTTTTGGCAGCTGGAGTGCATTAATGAGCTTCTGTGGTACATTCTCCACTTCAGTTTAATTCTCAGTGAGGTTCAAGAAGCTCTTGAAGCAAACGCACACTCAGTAAGTGGGAACAAACAGAAGATTTGCTTCAGAAGTGTACTCTAGACCAGAACTAAAATGACAGGATGAATATACCTTCCGTCATTTCAGAGGATGTTTAGTTTGAGTAATAAGGACTGACATATTTTTCTCCTTATTTGCCTTTCAATGATTTTCAAACTTTCCAAAAGAAAATGAAAAATACTCACAGGAGTGTTCTCTTTCACCTCTGACTTGCGAATATTTTTATGATTTGAAATTTAAGAAATAATAACACTTTCATACAGTTTCATCCCACAGACATTTTCCTGAATTTTAAATAAGAAATATCAGCAATTTCCAGGCTTTTCCATATTCTATTGTTCTATTTACCTCATAAAGAGATGTACGCTACAATTAAGGAATTTAGATGGACGTCTCAATGCATTATCCAGTTTACTCCATAAAGTCATACTCAGATTTGGTTCAATACAAACAGTCTTTTCTTTCTGAAGAAATACAGCCTCAAGTTTTGATCACCCTCAAGATGGAAAATTTGTTTTCCCTATGCTTAATCAGAATTTCCCACATTCTGACTTACACTCATTGCTTCTCATCCTCCCGCTGTCTGCTTTTGAGAAGAGTCCGGCTCCATCTTCTCTAAACTCTCTTATTACGTAGCTGCTGACAGCAGTGAGATTTCCCCCCACCCTTAACCACCCCTTTCTCAGGCTGAGGGAGCCCAGCACTCTCACCTTTCCCCATACACCATGTGCTCCAGACTCTTCACCTTCTTGGTGACCCTCCGCTGGACTCACTCCAATGTCTCCAATGCCAATGTCTTTTTTGCACTGGGGAGCCAAAAACTGAATACAGAGCTCCAGATGTGGTGGTCTCTGTTCCTGAAACTGCCTTTGCTTGAGGTGTTAAAAGGTGTTTAGAAAAAGTCTCAGGTCGGCCATGTGAAAATTTCAGTCCAATGATATCTCTGCACCAGGTATTCCAAGTGATTAGAGCAGGCAGTGAGAATTTGTTTGTGAGCTTAAGCAGCCAGGAGCAACTAGAGATTGCTTCCTCAAGTTTTGCTGAAGTCTCTTCTTCCCCTGCTCCAGACAGTTCCACCAGCCTTTGTTAAACTACCAAGGAGCAGATCTTGCAGTGATGTTATCAAGCCTTTTATTTTCGTAAAGAAGATGAAGCTTGGCTGAATGTGAAAGTTACAGCATGAACAAAAACTAAATAAAATTACAACTTTATGAGGTCTTCAGACAAAGGCTATGCTATGTGGATGGTTTCTGAGCCTGAAATAAGCCTGTGGGTTCAGGCAGAACACTCATGGATTTTGCACTTCATGTTTAGTATAGCTGTGAGGACTTGCCATTAGCATAAATTATTATTTATTGATTGTATTTGGTAAGTATGAACAAACCCAATAGCAAGTGTGGATGATTCACATGGCATGTGTGTATATATATAGTACGTTCTCTGCCTCTGATTTCTTAAAATCTAAATTATGAAGGGAGATGGCAGGTGGAAGAGGTGAGTGGGTGCTTTGCAGGATCAATGCCAAACTCTGGAAGTTAACGTGTTTTTGTGGTGTTTGTCCAAAAGCCAACATGTGTTTATTATACTGGCTTCAATTAAAGCATGTTCTACCTACATGTTGGAGGGTCTTCCTCCTACTCTTACCTTAACTCTGTCATGGGTGGAGTGACAGCACGAAATAAAAAAGCCTACTCAGTTCTGTTAAGCACATAACAGCGTAACAGCTGTTGCTGCATTGTGAACTCTTTTAGATAAAAAGCCAAATTTAGACTGACTTTCAGTACTTAAAGCAAGAGAACAAGTAGTTAAGATAAACTGACAACAGCAATAACAGATAATCCTGTCATCTGAATGCTTCTATTACAGCACGCACCAAGTAGGAGAACTGTCTTCTATTATTTTTTCATTGTTAGTTCCAGATAGAAAAACATGTAATAAGATAATCAGGACACTGACAATTTTACAATTTTATTTTACTATAAAAACAAATTGTAAAGTGTTATTACCAGGTGTTCCACCAGATAAATGTATAAATACATTCTCTTTTCAAACAACAGGATTTGTGCAAGTGATATGCCTGATAGAATAATATCACTCTTTCTTTATCGGCAACACCCGAGGAAGGCGTCAGCCCAGATAGACAGATAAAATGTGTTTTGAGATAAAAAAGATAATGTGCTGCAGTCAAAAGGATACATCTCTCAGATCAAGCCTGGCTTGTAACTGTCTCTATTGTACTGATAATATTTTTAAGATTTTCAACTTTTTCTCCCAATTCTGGATGGGATAAAAATATAAAGCATTGGAAATTTACTGGAATGAGAAAGTAACTTTCTTGGGTATCGCTATCCATGCAGCAAATTTCAAACTGAGACTGACTGCTGAATGTCTCAGAATCAACATTCTGCTTTGACCACTCTAAAGATAGATAAAAGAATTGAAATTTATGTTTCTATTCCGGGAATTCAGTACAGTTCAGCAGTGCTTAATGTTGTGGGTTTGGTTTTAACCAAACTTAATCATAGAGAAATCTGCTGATTATACAAGCAGGACTCTATTACTGATCACAGACAGAAAGCTCATGACATTCATCATTGTGGATCCTAAGTTTAAAGTTTTTGACATTAGTAAACAAAAATCCACAGTGTCTACACTTTGATTTTTAGTTCTTACTTAGGATGGTTCAAATTTCCATGTCATAGGATCATTTTTTGTTGTTTTCTTCAGGCACTTTTCCCAAATATTAATCAGAAATGTATGTTTTTCACCCATAGAATGCTTCAATAAATTAAAAATTTTTCCATTATTAACAACTTTTAAATGGCATGAATCCCATCACTCGGCATAATTTATCTGTAAAAAGAAATGCAGCATGTTGAAGTTGACATGACAAATAAATCGTTGTTTTCAGTTTCTGGCAAATAAGAGCAATGAAAGAACAGTGTACTGGAAAACCAAGAATAGTCTTTGGTTGAGCTGTCTGTCTCCTAACTGTTCTTAAACATCAAATGGATTTCTTCCAAGTTACATGGCTAATAGTCAGCTCTGACAAAGCAACTTTGTATTCTAGGACAAATCTATATTTATTACATAGAATCATAGAATACCAGGTCAGAAGGGACCTCAAGGATCATCTGGTCCAACCATTCTTGGCAAAACCACAGTCTAGACAAGATGGCCCAGCACCCTGCCCAGCTGAATCTTAAAAATGTCCAATGTTGGGGAATCCACCGCTCCCCTGGGGAGGTTATTCCAATGGCTTATTTTTCTCATTGTGAAAAATTTTCCTCTTGTGTCCAATGGGAGTCTCCCCAGGAGTAACTTGTACCCATTACCCTTTGTCTTTTCCATGTGACTCCTTGTAAAAAGGGAGTCTCCATCTTC
>VZSC01019038.1:66413-77553 GCA_013398225.1 Steatornis caripensis
GGGGTGCAGCCTGTCAGCCCGTTCCCACCCACTGCACAGACCACTTGTCCAGACCATAACATACCAGTTTCTCTAGGAGAAGGCTGTGGAGAACCATATTAAAAGCTTTGGAGAAATCTAGGTAGACAATGTCCACTGCTCACCCCACATCAACCGAGTGGGTTACTTTGTCAATGCTGTTATTTATCTTGCTCCAACTAAAAAATACAATAAGAACTTCCTTTTTTTCCTATTTCTACCTACCACTATTAGAGAAAATTGAGCTTCTCCTACTGAGGCGATTTTCACTGTTGCAATGGAATGACTCGTACTTGGATTTGGCTCATAATTATGATAAGAAACATGATAACATTTTATTCAAAATCATTACATAAATAATTGGGAATTTTTTTTCCAATTTTGCTAAAGAAAACTGGTTCTGATACTAAACCTCAGGAAAAAAAATGTTTCTAATGTTAAGATGCCATTTAACACAGATAATGGGCCAAATTCTGCTTTCTTTTTATCTTGCCACTCTTCTGTAATTTTGGTAAAAATAGAATACTTCCCATCTTAATTTCAAAATGCAGTTGTAAGAAAACCAGGCAAAATGTTTCAAAAGTTAATACCTCTTATTAAAAAAGGTTGCACTTCATTTTTTAAACTTAATTAGTTTAGTATTCACATCAAATGTTGGATCATAGTACATCTTTTTTAAAATTTAAAGAGATATTTTCAGAAGTCTCTGCTCCAAGTAGTTAATTGTGAATATCTGTAAACAGCTGTGATTGATTGCCTCATATGTAAACCTGTCTCTTCAGTGTTTGACTTCAAGGGATAACGTCCTGAAGTATAGTCATTTCTGTAGTTCTTTTCAAGTCTTTGCAGTGTATCCAGTTCTTTTGAGAGAGTTCATATCTGAGGCTAGTTTGTCAAAGCATGTTATTTCTTTTTCTTTTTTTTCTACAGTAACTCCTGGGTCAGAAACTGATGGCAGATTAAAGGTACCTCGCTGCTGTAAGTATATTAAGCCTATTGTTTATACTGAAAAAATGGTGAACCTCTGTGTGGACACAGTCACAAAAGTTTTGCACTAGTTTCAGTATATGAAGAACAATGGAAGCAGAGTTAAGAAAATAAAAGTCTATTTCCTTTTGTGACGTTGATTTTTATTCTGTGATTTTTTTTTGAAATTTTTAAGAATGATGTTTTAGGGGAATGTTTCATCTTATATCATCTGATTTCCTCTGCCATCAGACACTTGCTGATTACCAGAGCATTTTAAAATCACATTTATAATCTTTCAATTCTGCATTTCTTTTTCTTTCAGTCTTTTATGACCAGTAGCTATCAGCACATGCTTACTAAAGTTCCTCAGGATTTCTCTCTTTTCCTTATAAAGAAAGCAAAACTTCAGTTTGAAGAATATTCTCTTGTAAGTGAATGACTTTAGTTTCCCTGAATAGCACCCTAATTTTAGCTTTATTCTAGTTTAAATGCTTTTCACAGCATTAGTATTTTCAGCTTTCTACTGCAGCTGTCAACAGCCTTTCTTTTCTGAGGTTTTCCTGTGTAATATTGCAATTGTATTTGTAAACTATTTGTATCCTTATAGAAAGGGTGTTCTGAATATTTAGTTACAAATATCTGAAAACTTTGGTGTTGACAGGGCATACGAAATTTTGAACAAGAAAAATGTGGACATGCAGGAAACATTACACTTTCAAGATTTCTCCAAGATCTGTGCTACCGTTTTGTAACTTCAAGAATAAAGCAGAGGTATCAGCGGATCTGGAGACCTGAGCACATTTCAGAGAGCCCTAGCACCACAGCATCGTGTATTTTCATTGCTAACATTCACATACGTCGTAGTTTGCACATAGACATTCTACAATGCATCATGCATGGCCGGTTACTTTAAGAAATGCCATGTTATCAAGAGCATATTTTGATACCATGCTACAAATTGGTTAAAATACTCCTTTTCCTGAAGTCTATAGTAAAGCTCCCACTGACTTTACAAGACCACTTTTCTGCTTTGCTTGGACTGACTGCAAAGCTGAGCGCAAAGTCAGTAGCACTAGGACACAGCAGCAGAGGGGTTGTGCTTTTACAATGTTCTTACCTGCATCCCTACAGTGTTTTGATGGTTGGGGTTTTTTTTTTCCACTCTGGTCAATGACAGGGCTCAGTTCATGTCAAAAGTAGTAAGAATTATTGTTTGCATTTAGAAAAACTGTTCAATTACTTAACAAAGAGCTCGGTGGCCACCTGTGTCACCATAGTGTTAGTAACTACTGTGAAAAAAAATGTATTTTCTTAATCTATGTTGTATCATTTGATCTGGTGATCCCGGGCAATTTTCTGATGATTCAGTGATTTAATTTTTATGGCAACATCCGATTTCAGAGAGGACAAACAATTCCTGTGACAAATGCAGAGGATTTCTGACAGACTTAGGCTAAGAACTCAGGCTTGGTAGAATGCAAAACTGCAAGGCACCAATCAGTCTAATCATTACTCTCAGCATGTAGACAATTTCTTAATTGCTGTAAATGAACGCCTCTGGAATTTGCCTCTGACTTCCAAAAATGATAGGTTAGACTTACAGGTAAAAATACCGGTTTTTTTAAAGAGATACTTTATTTATGGGGTTAAGTAAAATAAAATGTAAATGTTAAAATTAACAATATAAGTGTCTTATGGATAACCAGATCTGATATCTAATGAGAACAAGCAATTCTCTGTGATAAAGCCATTTGCCATGGGATCTCATAAAAAGAATACAAATACCTACTAATAGGCAAAACCATACATTCCATACACTGGAGCATACACGGCCTCTTTCTATCACAATTATTCTCATTAAGGAAATCTGTAGACATGATGTCTCCAGCATCAGTCCAGTTTTTGGCACAGTCCCCAGAAAAAGAGAGATGCTCTATCATTTGAATTCATCCATTTTGTGTCATTTGAGTGGAACATCCTTGACACAAAAATGGTTAAGGAACTTGATCCCTTTTCTATAATTTGCGCATCTGAGTTTGCTCTGCCATCTCAAAAGCCAACTACCCATAATAAAAGACAATGTTGTTTCTCTCTTTACTTAATTCTTAATGAAGTAATAGAAATATAATTCCTATAGAATAGGATAGAGTTTGTATCAGTGGACTTCATTACGAGTTGGATTGTGTGCCTGGCTGTTTTAGTAAAAAGAATCACTACTTGCTTATGAAAACCGCAGCATGTTCTTGAAATAAAAATAGAATGCCACAGCTCAAGGTAATTGAGTGTAAGAGAGCCTTTTCTTGAATGAGAAATTCATAAGCTTTGGCTGGATACAAAATATCTCTCTGCTCTGTCACTGCAGAGTATATGAATTTTGGTACCTGTTTTGCTGTAAAATTACTGCACAACCTGCGACTGAGAGTAATTATAAACTCTCCATTTCTTTTGTTATTTTAGCATGTTATTTATTTCACAAAAGGAGAGGAAAATAAAAAGAGGATGAATATAAATAGTTATTGTGTGTAGAAAATATGAAGTGCAGTATCATGAGGAGCAGGCATACTAAAGATATTAGTCTAAATTTAAATGTCAAGATCAATTTCCAATTTTCAAGGTCAATAAGATAAGATCATACATTCTGAAATCTCTGCTTATATTAATACAGTTATTCTTTTGCTTAGTTATTTATCATGGAATTTTAACAAAAATTAATGATTTAGTTTGGGCAATCATAGTTGTTTTTAAATATGTACAATTTCTGTAAATTGCTTATTTTTGAATGACTATAAAATCCCCACCCACGGAAATCTGCTGTTATGTAATGAAAATGTTATTCAGTGTGATGTTTATTCTCCATCTCACTGTCCATCAAATAAAATAAAAGCCCAAATAGATCAACACATGGTCCATTTAGTCCCGTAGTAAGTCTCCAGTAGTGGAAAAAGCAGATGTTCTTCAGACAGAGGATATTTAGCGCTCAAGCTAGGTCATTTTATGTGGCCCATTCCCCTCATATTTTCACAGCATTCGCAATTTTTACATTAGAGATGTTCAAGGAAACATCCCTACCCAGTGGAACCTGTTGCCCATGATTTTGTTTAACCCCTTTTGCAATTCCCTGACAGTGTCTGTATCCTCCTGTGACAGCAAGATCTGGACATTCACTACTCACTGGTAAAATACTCATTCTTTTATCTGTCTTAAACTAAAATATGTAACTGAAGCACAACATGCTGCATGTTTTTCAGGAAAGAAGCTCATGCTTCCATCAAGAACCAGAGCTTTTCAATCCCTTCAAGCTTCTGGTCCACTGCACCATGCCAGGGGTCCCTAGTTTCTTATCATCAGTATAAAGATAGCAGGCTTAAGACCAATATGAGCTGAAAGACTCAGCTTACCTCTAATACGTGGGAAGTCTGCATATATTATTCTGTTATTCCCACACCTTTAGCAATGAATGTAGGGCTAGAAGTGCCCCTTTCAGGCAAGACTGCCTCTGAATTCCGAGATGGCACAGTTTCACATTATCTATGCTGCAAATCCTGCAGACTTGGCATGAATTTATAATAATATGCTAAGTGGTCTTGAGCAGCTTCTTTTGCTCCATTAACTCTTCCTCCATTGACTTTCAAGTTAGGGAGATCAGCCTACCTGGCTTGCTCTGACCCTTGGGAACACTAATGAAGTTTCCCTATGTCTCTCTTTAGGTCCTTAAATTCTTAAATTTAGGACCTTAAATTCTTCTTATATCCTTAAATTCTTAAAATCTTAGCCTTAGGGTTTTAAGAAAGTCACGAGACTGAGGGTTGACCTTATAGTGCATTTATTCTCTCTGGTTTAGTTATTGCGGCAGTAGAAGCAGCAGCACTGGATCAGAAATCGTGTTACAGAAACTCTGTGAAGGTGGTATTTCAACTCAGGGTGATATCATTATACTTATGGTTAGAAAAAAAAGCAAGAAAAAACAGCAGCATTCATTTATTATATAATTGAGTAAATCTATCTAATTACGTTAACACAAGTGCATTTTTATCAGCAAATAAATGTCTGGGTTCTCTAGGATCAAATCCAGGCACTTCTGAAATTAAAGGCATTTTTGCCCTTGATTTCAATAGGAAGTGCATTTATTCCAAAACACGTTTGTTTCACGAGATAACGAAAATCTTGAAATTCGTTTATTGTAACACATCTTTGTGTCCTACAGAAATGTTTGCTCCTGACAAATTTTTTGCCCACGTTCTTACACAGACACACAGCAGACCAGCTGTTGCTGGTGAATTTGGTCCCAAGAAAGTGAAGATTCTGATGTGACAGTATGTCCTCATTGAGGAAGTGTTAGTGAATGTCTGTTAAATATCTCAGATCATCATTGTTTTCTTCTAGGTGAACACATGATTGTCATAGTTTCACTGGGTTAAGCTCGGTCTTTTGGCTTTTATCTGAATGTGTGTTATAGTTTCTATTTATACAGAATATAGTTTAGCAGTTTTCTTGTCCTGAGTTATTCTATACCTATGCACTGTGTGAACGTTACTGTAGGTCACGTTGTGTCTTAACCTGTAAATAAACCATGAGGTTTGCCTGCCCTTACGGGAAGCAGTGCTTTGCTACAGGCAGCACAGCACTCGTGCAAACTGCCCTCTCCCGTTTCCGAGAGCCCTGAAATCCTCCTGGAGACAAAGACGTGACGGACAAAGACGTTCAGCTCCGGGTCCCACAGGATGCTTAAGCGTGTCATTAGCTTCTTTCACTTCCGTAGATCTGAGTAAGTTACTCTGACCCTTCACGTGTTTAAAGTTAAATATGTGTTAAGTACTTTGCTTCATCAGGACTAAAGTGCTAATGGAGCCCCTAAGCCTTCTGCATACCTCAGCACTGGAAGCACCGTGTGCTTGAAAAGGCGCACCCAGGCCTGGAGATTTAAATGATACAGCAAAGGCATTTTCCCTCCTTGCGCTCACTTAAGTGTTGTTCCTGGTTTCAATACAATAATAAATCAAATTATCCTCTGAAGCACCGAGGATGTGACTTCTAGAGCCTGACTTGATGCAGGTAGTAATACTCTTATCAGGGAAATGAAACGAAGGGGGTGAGCATCCCCTGCGCTCAGCTGCTGTGTGAACTGCTTCTCAGGTGAGCATCTCTGCTGCTGCTTTGCCGATCCTGCCCATCCCTGCTACGTCTGCTCCCTTGAAAGCAGCGTTTTCTCTCAGCAACAGGAGATGTTGTCTCTGAGAGGCCAGTGCCAGAAACACAGCACCCAGCATGCAGCCACGTTACCGCAGCAGTCTGGCGAGCCAGGCTAACAGAAAAAACTCTCACTGTACTACTAGAATTATAATATTTGACAGATAGTGGATGCTAATGGATACCATCATGACCGTATAATCTCTAATGTTCTTTTAAAGTGTATTTTTATTTGCTAAAATATGACTCCACTTTCGTTCTGCCGTGAGGCCTGCTGTGAGGAGGGAGCCGTGGCCCCTGGGCCGCAATCAGGGATTTCCCTCATTAGGTCGGGCAAGAGGGGCGCTTACTGAGGTGGGAGGTGGCTGGAGGCTGGGTGTCCCACTGTCTGGTAGGGCAAAGCCCTGGGCTACAGGTGAAGCCTTCCCAGACATGGCTGCAGCCAGCTCCACACCTGTGGCACATTTCCCTGTCAGCCTTTAATGGCACACAGGAGGGTTCTTGCTGTTTGCTAGCCAGAACTGGGAGCTGCTTGTGGGAGAAAATGCAGGGCCCGGATGTAATCCTTTGTGGCGTGCTGCTTTTTCACCATTTCCCAGCCCTGCTGCAGCCTGGGAAGGGCATGAGCGGGCAGCATATTTGGAGGTGAGTTTCTAAGAATTTTACTGTATTTCTGAAATAAGGCTGGGAGGGGGAGGAATAAGTGACAGGAAAGCTATTTAATAACAAATAAAATGTGGGAGTCAGATCATGTGGTCATCTTTTTAAGAGGAAATAGCAGGGTTCCTTCACAAAGTGCTTTCTGAGGCTGAGCAGCATGAAGAGCCATAGCGCCTGCTGCGTGGCGGTTCTACCNTGACAGGAAAGCTATTTTATAACAAATAAAATGTGGGAGTCAGATCATGTGGTCATCTTTTTAAGAGGAAATAGCAGGGTTCCTTCACAAAGTGCTTTCTGAGGCTGAGCAGCATGAAGAGCCATAGCGCCTGCTGCGTGGCGGTTCTACCTTCCCCAATGCGCTCAGCCTCCACTTGAGGACAGAAAGCCTTTTCCTGAGGTATTACTTTTGTATGTGACCTAGGAAAACAGCCTGCCTCGCAGAGATTTTTTAAACCCATGTAAAATATGTGTGTATGGCTCAAGTGGTTTTGCTGAGTGGGAGAGCAGCGTCAGCAAGTCCTAACAGGAAGAAGAGGTGTATTAAAACTCTTGTTAAAATCTTTGAAGTACCTAAAGAAAGAGGTAAGTGCTAGTCATAAAGCATGAATTGTACTCTTCTCAAAAGGTAAGCATCGTTGGCTTAGAAACAAAAGAATTTTTAAAAAAAGTACCTGGTTGCTGCTGCTCTTTCAGAGCTACAACTTCATAGTGCTTCCTTCTTGGTGGTTAAGTGGTTATTTTTTGTTTTTCATCAAGAAACAAAAACTTTCTACTGCTGCTACAAGTGGAGAGAGAAGCACTAATTCAGCTCTTCAGAATACTGAAGCTTCTAATGTTAAAGTAGTTCAAACACATCCATACTCAGTTATGTAAGAACATAAAAACTTTAATATGGTTGGGTGTAGATAAGGAACAGTACCAAATGGAAGAAAAATGCTTGTGGCTAGGGTAATACATACACGTTTATCCTGACTCTCTTTGTACTTGCTTCAGCACCATTCAAGATTAAGTGGGTGGAATTAAGCTCCTGTTTAAATGTGATGAGAGTTTCATATGTTTTGAGCAAAAGCAACGAGTCTTTGAACTATGTGATGAAGCATAATTTATAAATAGTGTATGCTTTTCCATCAGCACCTGTCTTCAGCGTCAAACCCACAAAGAGTAACAATGGATTTTGAACTGTGATAAAATAACTGGTATCTAATTAATTTTTCAGATCTGACCATCTTTAGTACTTGGGTAAGAACTGAAGGGCTCATACAGTACACTCATACTGAGAGGAAGCTGAATTCAGCTCTCTAAGCTCAGATATTCCGTCAGGTTTTATGTTAGGTAGGGAGGAAACTAGGAAATGTAGCTAGTGAAGAGGTAAATGTGAAGGAAAATGGGCCAGCATAGTCACTGTTGCCAGTGTACAGAAACCAAGCTACAAAAATATTTAGATTTTTTAAAGGAAGAATGCCCTAGGAAGTAGACTTAAGAGCAGACCACCCCTATAGCTAGCTGCCAGGGGAAAAGAATTAGTAAACATAAAAATCTGGGCTAATTTCTAATACACTGCTCTAATTCCAGCTAAGATTAAGAAACTCCCTTTATTTATATCACCTGCAACAGTGAATTCTTGAAGTTCTGTGGAAGCGCTTGCTGCAGTTTTTTCTTCTTGCTCTTTGCAGCATGTAACATTACAATGTATCCTGACTTTAGAGGAAGTAAATTAAGTAGACAGTGCAAGACTGAATTTTTTTTTTTAAAGACAAAACAGTTCTGTTCCACCCCTCCAAAAAGTACCCCACATAATTGTAGTGGAGAATATAGAGCTGTATGCTGTATTGTCACAAATTATTGCAATTTCTTGTTAGCGTCCACTGTTCAAATGTTGTTCTGACATTATAATGGCTAACACAAAGAAACAAAACGTGTACGCAAAACACAATACTTAATTTATACAAACATAGAAGTAAAATTTTAGTTTTGAACCAAAAAGCACATTTTAAAGTTTGTTACAATTTTGCTTAAGTAAATTGGGTTGTTTTTATAAGCTTGTAATTGTAGAACTCCTCTAATCAAGCAAATGAGGGTGTATTTTGCTAGTGCACTCCGAAAATTATTACTGTGATCCTGTCTTAACACCTGCAGGTCACATTTTGAGAGGTATTGTAGCTTCTATATAGGGTTCCAGCTGGCTCTGTCATTCTCCATATAATCCCATTGGTTCTGCCTGCAAGCAAACTTCAGTGTGCAACACTAAATTTTGCTGCAGGAAAAGAAAAAATAATATTAAAAAAAATTTTTTTTGTGAATTTTTGCTAAGTTAACTACTAAACAACATGTGCTCTGGGACTTCCTTGTGTTAAAATAATTGCTTTGCATTTATGTGGTACTTTCACCTAAATTTCCAAGTTCTGAATAATAGAGAAGAAAAAGATTTAGTGCAGTCTAACAACTAAAGAAATAACACCAATGAAGAAATCCTTTTATCAACTACTCCTACACACAATAAATACAAGCTTTGAAAGCAAATAACTATGTAAGGCAGTCCTTGTTGAATGGGCTGCTGCCTCCTCAAAGATATCCTAGTGAGAAAGCTGCTTTTAACAGTGTGTCCTAAGTAAATCTTAATTGCCTCAGTTACTGTTTACTCCTGGTTTAGATGGAAAACACCTGACGTGCCTGTTCCTAGTGTGGATTGCTTATTAGCTGGATGGATCTTTGGGAAGGGAAGAAGTAAGCTGGTTTGCCTCTTCTGCTGAGCTAGGTCACCTGTTCTTGTGCCCATTATTTGCTTCTCGACTTTTAATGTACATTTTAACAGGAAATCTATCTATAAAAGAGTGACTGCAGGCTTCTTGTGTCTTTCTCTGTATTTTAAATTAGATTTTTGCCCCAGTATTTTTAGATTTGTCAGCAATACTGGAAAACTTGAGCCGACAAAGAGGAGGAGCTGCAGCAGGAAGGGCTGAAAGAATTGCTGCTTAAGTTCCCTACAAGAGGGAAACAGAAAGTCTGTGCTATTTTTGCCTCCCAATGGAGAAAGAAATACTTTAAGCATACTTCTCTTTTAAAGTTATGGCATAAGATGGCTAGTATCTGTAACTATGGTGACGTAAAACAATGTGAGGAAGGTAGGATTCAGTGGGTTACATGCATATTTTAGTCCTCTGTGGTTTAGTATGGTTATTTTTTGAAGAGCACAGGCTGCAGAATGTGATGAGCATGAAACATCCCTGGGAGTTGTTTCAGCTGGTTTTAAAGGTAACTGAAATCCAAACATGTGAATAGTATTTAACCCCAAGTAGAGGATGTTGCATTGACATAATCTAGAGGTCACAAGTAAGGCAATTCAGAGCAAAGCTGTTTCAGAAAATATGTTCAGAAAGACAGTCCTGAAGGCTTAGATCTAGTGCTTGTGTGTAAGAGTGACCTCTGAAAGGAGTGATGTGTGATAATACCATGGTAGATGGCTGTAGCCATTCAGTGAAGCACTCTGCATCTATGATAGAGAACTTCAAAGAGTTTCTTGCAGCTTTCAAGGTCTTTGTAGAGCAGATGTGAATTTTCAGACAGTCTGTTTAGTTTAATAACTTCAGCACATCTTTCGCTTAATCATTCCTTGACTGGCTTTTAGCTCCGCTCAGCTAATTTAAACTCCTACAGTTTAATGGCACAGCCTCGTAGTGTCCATTAAATAAGAAGGCTGCTAGCTGAGGATCTGGAGCTAGCAGAGACATTATCCTAATGAGAAAGTGAGTAAATTTATAAAATCTAATCAACTTTACTACATCCGCTATTGCAGCTGATCAACTCACTGTAAACAAATACAATTTTGGCAAATTGCTGTAGGCAGAAATGGTATCATTGTGTGGGGGGTGTATGTGTGTATATATATGTACATAACATTTTTTGGGGGGGAGGGAACTGTTCATGTGTGCTGATTCCACTTACCATGTGGCCAGCTAGTTGATACTTATACCTGATAGATATTTTTTTAAAAAGCTGATTTTTGAGCCATTATGTCAATATAACTGTCATTAGTTTATAAGGTAATCGGCATATGAAGCACAGGCGTGGCTGTAATTGCATCATATACTGGAATCAAGGTGGACTGCTTCACAGTGCTGGATCACTCATTCTGCTGCTTGACTCTGAACGTGCCATTTTTACTAAGCTTCTATGTTGGGGTTTCTTTCTTGACAAAGAAAAACCCTTCCTGAGAGTAGCTGACTGTAAAGTCTTAGTATGTTATTAAATTTAAAATATTCTGGATTTTCTAGAAACAGCTCTATTACGCTGGGGGGGGGGGGGTTAA